>VYZW01043365.1:15021-40150 GCA_013401315.1 Balaeniceps rex | reverse complement strand
TTTTTGTGCTGTGCCATCAGGTGAAGAAATTGCATCTGGTTTTATTTTTTGTGAGTTTTTTTAGCATCATAATGACTATATTGTGAGATTTTACAGCTATTTTAAGCTACCTGCAGAACTATAAACTGCTTTTACATCTTAGCATTTCCCTATGGGAGTGAGGGGTAAAACCAGTTGCTTGATGGATTTCAGTATCTGGTATCTGCAGTATATAGGCTTCTTAGTCCTTCCTACTTTATACTATCTGCAATGGAGCAGAGCTTTTAATGGTCTTAATATTACCAGTGGTTACCCGGGGGGCAGCAGGACCAGACTGTGCAAAATATGACCAGGTTGTTTTTTTAAAGTGTTCATACTAGAAGCTTTGAGAGAGAATCTGAAAGTCTGTCCCCCATACTATTAGCATTTATAGCAATTAAGCTTTTTGCTACTGTGTGACTCAGTGTAGTGACAGGATTAGCGGGGATTTAGTGATTTAGATATATTTAGTGATTTAGATTCTCAGGTTCACTGAGAAATCGCCCATCACAATCTATTCACTGGAAATCTTGAAAACAATGTCAGGAGGCTGACATAAAGGAAAAAATGAGCCAAATTAAGGTACGGCTTCTGGTCCAAACACAACCAATTCCCTAGTGCAGCCACCTCCAGACGCACCCTTCTGCCATAGATATTAGCTGTGGAAACTGCCCTTAACTGCAGAAAGATTCAGGCATCTTGCCTGCTGGTTCTGTGTTTTTCCCCTTTTTATAAGTGACTTCCTTGTGGGGGTTTGTGCAGAAGTTTGAGGTTATAGCTTTTGCCCCATTTCCTTCCAAATACGTACCCAGGTGGTGGCAGAGAAGAGTGATGCCATCATAATCTCTTACTGAAATAGAAGAAGAATATGGTCACAGCAGGTAGCACCCATTTTTCAGTGCTGTCATTACTTTTCTGTGCACCCATTTTTCAGACCCGTGCATGTCCTATTCTTTACAGTTGATGCTGGGAGTGTGAAATACAGAGAAGCCACCATTTAATGCTGCCTACCTCTACGTCATATAGGAAAACCAGAAATGGACATTAGGTGAATAATCCTATCAGCCCCTATTAAAATTAATTGTTAGATCTTCATGAGCTGAGGTACTTATCTCAGCAGATCTCACTGAGGTACTGCTTTTCAGCACGTGTCATGATTTCCAAGGCACGTGTGAGTAGACGGTAAAAAAACCTTTAGTGGGGGAAGGGAAGGGTAGGTCATGTAATTAGATGAAAATAGGTCGTATGACTGGGGTTTTCTTTGTGATGAAATACTCGCTGCCAATTCATTCAAACTGGGGAGGGAGAGAGGAGGAAGGGATGTAACTGTATTGTCCTTTCTTCAGGCTATTTCTTGTTTCTCATTGTGTCTTGTCCTCAAATATCTTGTTCTACAAAAAAGTCACAGACTCCTGCTGCTGCTGCTTCTGCTACTGTGAGAAGCATTGCTTTTTTAAAGTAAATTACTGATAGACTAGGCTTGAAATGTCACCAGGACTGCATATTATCATTAAGAGAAGTTATTTGCTTCCTTTTGAGTTTCCTTCTTAGGATGAAGAATTTTATTTAGGTATGCTGCAAATTTCCAGTGTAACTATGTTTGAATTTCAAAATCATCTTCAAACCAACAAATGGCCCATGCATGATAGCTGTACTTGGCCCAACTTGCACTAGTTTAATGTGCATTGTAGAGCAGCCTTCTCTCACATTATGCAAACTTGTTGGCAGAGATCAAGTCTTCTATCTTTTTAAGGCAATACCTCAATATTTACAACAAAGCCTTTGAACACTGTAGTTAAATTAGTGCTAATCCGTCACTTCAAGTGAATAGTTTCATAAGCAGAACCTGATGTGGAGGAGGCATTTTAACTAAGACCTAAATCCACTCATTGAGTAAGGCAGGCAAAAAGAATACTGAATAGCTTCCCAGTGACTGCATGAAAAGGATTCCCTGGAGACGGCAGGGTATGTTAATGTAATTAAAGACACCATCATAATACATAGGTACCAAAAGCCCAAATCACAAAGTACAAGCAGCCTTATTTCTGGGATTTGAGGCATTGACTTTACAATCTTAATAAATAGTGCTCTTCAGAGAAGCAGCAACAGAGCTGTATTACTTTAAAATATGCAGCTCCATCAAAATCAGAACACTTTGAGTATTAGGCTATTTTCTTCCAAAACAAAATCATAGCAAAATGGGAAAAAGCCTTTTGATAGTCTTGCAACATCATCTCTAGCTAAAGCAAAGCCAGATTTTTATATTCTCACAACTGTTCTTGCACAGAAATTCTTGTACGGATTTGTTATTGATCTTCTAATCTTGGAGGTGTGCATTTTATTACTATTATAATTAGCATTTAAAGCACATGAAGTGTCATACTACTTGGCGGTGCACAGGTCCTGATATCATGAGGCTTCTGTATATGCTTCATTTCTACTACATGTCTACATCTCAGTAAACCAGAGCCACTGAGTACAAAGACAGACCTTGCTCCCCTTTCTTCCACCTCCCAGGTATGTTGTTCTTACCTACAGGGAATATCTTGGTGTAAATTTTATCTCTTTGATTCTTGTAACACTGCAGTTCAGAAACTAGAAAGCAGCATGACACTGCCTAATTCCTTTTCATGACACTGACATCCTGATATTACTGTTTTTTCCCTTCCATGTGGGTTAACAAGAGAGGCTGGAAATCTATTTTAATAGCAGTTTTTAATTTTCCTGTAGTTCATCTTTTTCATGCTGGCTGAGTAATTGAATTTGTTGCTGACCTAATTCCAGTTATGAAAGACCAGACTATTCATTATCACAGAAGTTTTATCCTTTGGCCCTTAAAATAATTAGACTTTTTGAAAATATATGCTATAGATTATTAACAAATGTTACAGTATTTTGCTTATTGAGTACCTTGTTTCATAGGAAAACATTTTGTTTGTACACAGCCTTGATAATGATTCTTTCTTGATTGTAAGGTGTAATTACCACCAGGAAGGGTGACACTAAAATTTAGTCATGAACTAGTATTTGATCAGCATGGCACATGATGTTGTTGTCACAGATACCATGGCTTCATTGCATGAATGTTTCCCTCCAGCAATATTGAGGCAGACGCATCCACTGTAATTAGAGGTTTGAAACCTATGTTGTATAATTGGTTCTGCTACACTGCGCAGAATGAGTGTCCCTTTTAAAAAGTGGAAGACAACAGAAAAACAGGTTATCTGAGTGGTTCTTGCTAGCTCCCTGCCTGTCCTGCCATCCCCTCTAGGTAACTGATTCTTGCTTGTTTGCTCTCACTTTGGCAGTCCTGGGAGGAGCAATCAGTTCTCTCAAAGCTTCTTGGCAATTTGTCCAACTTCTAACAGGTTTTGGGGAGGAGCTGGATCCAACTGACCTTGGACAAGAGGTTGCAGCTGTGAGGGTGATGGCTATGACTTTTTTGGTTCCACCTATAATGGGAATTTGCCCCAGTTCCATCAATGCGTGACTAATTTTCTGGACAGCTGAGCCAGCATAAACATCTGGTGTAGGTAAGGAAAATGAAATTGTTACTAGTTATAAATTCCAGTGGACTTAAGGTAAGTTCACCTTTTTTTGACTATGCTTGAGATTTGGATGCAGGTCCAAGGTATTGCTGCTTGGCCAGAACTTTAGTGGAATCTTGGACAAATTCCCAAAGTGCCTCCTGAAGGTTTCTAGGGTGGCAAGATCCGCAGAGCAACATTCCTGGAGCTGCTTGGTGATTAATGACAAAGTCTGTAATAACATGTTCACTGTAAATGTTTCTGCTGTTTTCCCTTCTAAGCGTGTATTTAGAAACAGTCCATGGAGACCTTTGCGCCATCCATACCCACCAGAGTCCTTTGCCGTTCTGTTTGGCTGCCGTAGGGAACTATGTGAGTATGGGAGAGAGGCAGTTGTATTTAATAGTGAGGCTAGCTCAGCCTGGGAGAAAGCAAAAGGGCCCAGGGCAATGTGAGGGTATAAAACCGAAAACACTGTAGCTATGGCTTTTGGGTTTGAATGATAGAGAAACTCCTCATGGGCCTTATTTGTAAGGGTCATTTAGGGATATCCTTTTTGCAGTCCAGAATCCTTATCTGCTGCTAAGCAACTACCCAATATGTTAGTTGAGATTTCAGACATTTTATGCAATCGGTCAGTTGCTTCTAGGAGACTGATAATCAGAGCTGAAGGCCTCCTGTGTGTGTTGTATTTCCAACTCTTCATGTTTTATCCCACGTCCAACAGTATTTCTGTAGCCTCAACTAATGGGTGTATATTCTTACTAGAGTCCAAATTTTTTAATATAAAAATTTCTGTCCCTTGTGGCTATGGAGAAACAAATATTTTAAGAAGCTTGAACACTCAGAAACTACAAGTTAAATATAAAAAGCCTCATCTTCACTAGATTTGTTTGTTTTTACTACCTATTCATTGTATTTTAATATTTCAGGATCAATATTTATTGTCCATTACAGCGTACACAGATATTACTTGTTTACATCCATAAAATAGTGTTAACTCAATCACTTAGCCAGCAAAACAGATATTGCAAAGATTAAGAGGTTATTAAGATGTCTTGCATCAAACCCTAACCCCAAAGTCCTTGGGAGATCCTCCAAGTGTTATCTATGGAAGATAAATGCCATGCACACAGGAGGACTTTTTAGTTATTTGCAAGCAAAAATATGTGCTTCCAATTTTTGAAAGACAGTTGTGCAGAATCAAAATGAATTTTTGATAATATATTGCCACGTCAAACTGAGGAGATGTCCTCTCCCTCTTTGTCCATCAGTAAAATGCAAGTAACTGTGTGAAGTCACGTGGTCCATGTTCTGTCTGCAAATGTGGCACTTTTGGGTGCCCAGAGAGAATGCAAAGAGGAAGCAAATTAGAAGAGGACACAAGGGGAGCATGGAGACAGAGGGAATGAGCTCTGGGCACAGCTCGATGGCTTCCAGGAACTAGAGGAAGACAGAGGGAAAAGCTAGAGACAATCTTGTTTAAGCAAGAGGCCAGATACAATAGTGCCTTCTCATTGTGTTTAGCCTAGTTGTGTGTATGACTTCAGTCTTATTTTTGGAAGAAATTAGTATTTTCACTTTCATTCCTTCCCTCTTCTCTGCTGTCCCTTCAAGAGAGAGAAAATGGGGCATATGTGCAGGCTGATGATTTGAGAGCAGAGAATGTTGAGAACTCGGACAAAAAGAAAGTTAACTGTAGTCTCTGAGAACACTGATAAGCAGATACCTCAAAACCAAGCAAGCATCCAGATTTTTATTTCAAAACAAATGTTGACCTCTGTGCAGCAAGTACTTTCCAGACTGCTGCTTCAAAAATAGAACCTTTTACACACTTTGCCCTTCTTTGGATTTTTCCTATTCCCTCCCTGCTTACATCAAAAGAAATAACAACAGCTCTTCAGTCCTGACCCTAAAGACGGAACACTATCCTAAATAGGGCAGAGCCCATACGTGCGGTCCACACACCGACGTCAGCAGAATATATAAAGGGTAAATCGTCAAAAACCAGAGGCGGCACAAGCGAGCGGTGCCACCTGCTGGCTTTGCGGCCGCTGGGTTCAGTCCTCGGGCGCCGGAGACCGTGTCCCCCAGGATCATTACACGGGGGGCCGCGAGAGCGAGAAGAGACGTTTTGTATTCAGTGATGCAGACTGATGGCTGCAGCTGAAACAAAACTGCTTGAAGTAACGATATTCTTTCTGTCTGCGTATGTTACAGATCAGTCACATAAAAATGCAGGAAAGGATTGAAGTGTTAACGAGAGGAAAATAAGTCCACATTGCGTCACTATAATAGCTGATAACAGCACAAATCTGTGCCTCAGACCTAAGCAATGCTTAGTGATTTCTCTGCTCCGGCTGATTTCAGTGCACAACCATGTGATCGTCAATTTATCTCGTTAATGCTGGGGAGTAAATTTCAGGTTATTTGTCATGTTCTCTGAACCAGACATGCAGGTTTAGCACCTGTTTTTAACTAGTAATTCTGATGAGTATCTATGGCCTGTGTTCAGGTGACTTACATGCTTAAATCCTAATGAGTTATTTTTAAGCTAAAACGTCCTAGTTTTGGTTTCAGCTTCACCTGGTGGATCTTGTTATTTATTCTTAAAAAGAAGATTGGTCATTTTTCATAAAAAGTCAAGTTCCAGTGTGTTGTATAAACAAATTAAAGGGCAAGAAGGACAACCAGAGCTCCTAATATTTACCACAGGTATGGAACCCTTATAAGACATGAGGGAGTGATCATTAGAAATAACCTTTCTTCTGCGAGAGCAGGTATTGCTGTTAGGTATATAATGAAATGTAAGGGCACTCTGTCTTCAGCCCATTAAAGAGCCTTTGGTGGTGCTACATCAGCACTTACATTGGTTTAGTGATGGGTCGTTTTTTAACAAGGCCCTCGCATGCTGCCATTAACTTGGTTTTATGCCTCTCTTGTGTTTTCATAGCCGCAGGCCAGATGGTTGCAGCATTATATGCTTCCTCTGATATGGAATCTGACCATGGTGCTCCAAATTACTTGTAAGGTACCTTTCATTCCACATGCTATATTTCTCGTTATGTATTGCAGTGCATTCAGCATTGGTCATTTCAGCTAAAAAAACCCAAACACCTAGAAACTTTTGCATGTTGTAAGCAGCATATAGAGCTGGTGACTGAGCACAGATGTCAACGGGGCTATTATTCTCCTTGCAAGCCTCAATTACTGCTGGATTTGTAGGACAGGATAGAGCAACTGCTTTGAAAAATTCCATTCAAACACTTAGTACGTGATCAAATGGTGAACTAGCCTGGGTGGTAGAGAGATAGTGCAGTAGTTTCTACTACCACAGCCTCTGGATGCTTCCTCTTCTTCTGCGATCTTTCGTAAAAACAAGTGAACAAAACTCCTGTTGGTGAGCCTATGATGGGCCTGATGTGGTGGGCAGGGAAATATTGCTGCTCGGTAATGTTAAATGCAAAGCTCCAGTTCTTCATTTTCTTCCTCATTTGGGTAAATTAACTTCCTCTACAGCTTTCACTCATCCTTGGCTCATGGGATAACAACCTCTCACCCTGTTCTGATTAACTTTATGGCTGCTGTCATGCCCACTCCTAAATGTGTACCTGGATTTGAGAACTCCAGAAATGAAGTCCAGGCAGGGCAGTGTGAGGACAGGAACTGTGAAAGAACTACTTCTCTGCTGTACCCAGAAGGGGATAGGACTTTAAAAGGTTGTTAGTGGCATATATCTAGAAGACAAGGATTTTTTTTGCTGGCACAGGAATCTTGAAAAAGGGTGAATACATTAACAGAAGTTAATTTGTGGTTGTGGCTAAACGATGCAACAAAATGTGGTCCCATGAGCATAGCAGAATTGATAACAAGCCAGAGAACAGCAACGTCAGGAAACGGTAATGCTGATGTCCACAGCTTGCTGTAGCAGTAGTGCCTAGTCACGAGGTTACAACCAAGACAAGGGGTCCCATATGCTACAGACACAGGTGAAGTAAACTGTGTATGACCTCACAACAAATCACCGGTAGAGCTGGAGGACACAGTTACGATGACCACAAGATAGCTGAGCGTTGTTTTGATAAAAGTATTCCTTTTTTCTTCCCATTGTGGGGTAAAAACATAGGCAGATGTGTGTGCCTGTATGAAGGAGCTGGGGCAACACTTCGTAACTTCTGTATCTTAAGCTCATTGCATACAAAAAGGTCCCTTCCACTCCTCATTCCAGGAGGAAATAATTAAACTGGCAGGCAGAGAAATGCCATCAGAATGAACATACATGTCTCAAGCTGCATGTTCCATGAGAATTTTTTTTATGTCTATTTTAGTACAATCTCCTTTTTAGGCTTCCAGTGGCCATGTTTTAGAGTTCATATGTCATGTAGAAAATTAAGCAGTCTGAATTTTTAAAAAAGTTAGTGATTCACCCATTTGCTTATTCTATAAGATATCAAGTGAACTGATCTATCATGCCAGCCTTATTTCTGACAGTTGTTTTGTATTCATGATGGCAAGAGCCCTCTACCACACTCCCTTCTCTGTTTTAGAAAATATTTATGTTACCTACAGTAGGAATTCATACAAGCCTGCTGCTTTTGTTTTGCAAGTGCTTTGGAAACAGTCTAACACCATTAAAACTGCATTTGCTCCTTTTTACTCTTCTGGAAACTTCTGAAAAGAAGAACTTAGCTTTGTGAAGCAGAATTGATGTGAACGGTTACAGGACAGCTACAAAGATCCTTTGCCTGTTTATTTGTTTTAAAAGTATTTGGGTTTCAGTTTAGCTATTCCATCAACAGGTATATGGTATCTGGTAGTGATCTTTGAGCATACAAAACCAACATAACTCACTAGAGGGAGCTCAGACAGTTTCTGAGCCTAGCAAGGAGCTGCTATACCTCACCCTGTTACCAGCCCTATGTTTTGTCGGTAAATGTCTCCCGTTGACTAACTTACAGTTTCTGTGTGGGCAACTACATAGCCTACATTATGAAAAGTATACTGAGCTTTCAATTGCAGTTAATTTGCAAATCAATACTCAACTGGGGCAGGGAGGTCTCAAACTTTCTGTTTGTCAGCATTGGTAGATATTACCAGAATATTTTTTTCCAGACTTCTGTCCCATAAAAATGGGACAGAAGAGGGATTTTTCCCTTCCTGCCTGCCTCTTCCCTCCTAGTGCATTCCTTCTCCATCATTAGATCCTCAGATCCATGTACTGACATCCTTCTGCTGCATGTCCTGCTCCTACGAACTGGTGTATCTACCTCAGGTGCTTCACTTTCCTGAGTAATGCACCTCACTCAGATCCCAAACTTTTGCCCCTGCGTGCCCCCAACCTAATCCACTCACCTACCTAAAGCACATTAGGTTTCACCAATACCCTGTGCTTTATCTTATTCTTTCCCCTTATCTTTCCTTGGTCCACCATACCTTGCTGCAAGTGCAGGTTCAGGCACCACCTGGGTTGCTGCTGGCGGCATTTTGAGAGGAGCAGTTGAATGCACTTATGTACAGCAGTGAGGTTCTGTTGACTGGCTGTAATTGCTGTTGTGAAAGCGTTTATCTAATGTTCAGGAAGTGATAAATGTGTAAAGACTGTTACAAATGGTCTTCCCCTGTGGTCAGGTAGTTATCTGCCATCAGGCAGTTCTCCCCACATCATGCAGCTGCCGTTCACATGGAGGTATTTGTTCTTGTTCAGTCAAGAGTCAGCACACAGCAGACTTGGGATCCACTACTGCTGCCACGTAAGCTGATTTTTCCTTCAAAAAACACTTGTAAAAAAGTTTGTGTGCCGTACCTTGGGAGCCTTTTTGCTGGAGAACACTAAAATACTAGTATGAGTTAGAAAAATCATCCAAACCACCTAGGACAGTCTTAAGCACTCTGCTAAAGAGGAGGTGCTCCAGGAGGAGGACAGAGAAGAACAGATTGTGGCCTTTTACCCTTATCACCCTGCACATGTTCAGTGACATAGTGAAAATGGTTAACATGGTCAACTCGTTGTTTCGTATGAGTCGAGCAAGCTTTGGCAGGTGACAAATAAGATGGTGTTACTAAAGTAAAGCCTTAAATAACTGATTCTCAGTCCAGGTTAGACACCTTGGTGCTATCCCAGAAATTCAGAAAAGTGGGAGAGAATTGTCCCTGTGTTGGTAAGTGAGGCTCTGTCCTGACGCAAACCGATGCAGGGCTCTCTACGCAGCCCTTGCAAAGAGTCACCCGAGATGTTGGAGCTATGTCAAAGAACATGGCAAAACGTGCTGCACTGCAGATATTCCCTGTGTTGTAGGACCATTTGGCTCTTTAGTTTTTCTCGAAGTTCAGTTACTGGCCCTGCACGCTGCTGAGCAGGCCAGCTCTACAAAATGAGGGGAATTTGCTGTCTCTGCATTACATTCTGTGTTTTTGTTCTTTCCATCCTCACAGTAAATGCTACATGTGCTGACTGCTCAGCTCTAAACTCAGTCCTGAGGCAAGACAGTGGTCTGAAAGCTAAACTTCTGCTTTCTACAGAATGAACAAAAGGATATAGTTGATCATTCTTGTGTCAATTCTCAGACAACCTCCTTGATGAGATGTGTTTGTGAGCAGCAGATTTTGGAAAATGTGCCCCATTCCAACATTACAGACACTAGAGATCTGTTAGGATCTTTCCTATGAGGAAGATGGAAGACAACTTGCCTTTGTTCATTTTACAGACAGATCTAAATTCAGGTGCAGCTATTCTGTGAGAAGCTCAGTTAGGGTCTATTGAATAGTAGCTACATGGGAGATACAGAAGCAGCAGCTTTGAAGTGTTGCTTCTCACCTGTATTTCAGCACAGAAATACTTCTGCAGGTTATGGTGGCTGAGAGCACAGGACATTTGGCATTCTGCTCTCACCCCCAAAACTCTGCAGCAATTCTACTGCACAAAGCATCCACACAGAGCAAGAGCAGCTGCACAAAACTAAATGGTGTGCTCTCTTCTCCCACTTTCTTTCACAGGAGCAAGAGGGAGAAAAGCTCCACCACAGCACCATTCCTTCTCCCCTTATCAAGAATTCCCTTCCCTTCAGTCTCTGACAGTTCATGAGGATGTAGAATTAGTGAGAGAGGGTGGCTTCAAGGGAAGTTATGATGGCGCAAAGATTTTAAAACTGCTACAGGGTTAGAAGGAACAGCTATGTGCTCTGCTTTCAGAATGTGACGGGGTGTGTGTGTGTTTTGCACTGAGCTGCTATAGTTTGTGGGATGAAGATCAGAGTTTTGAGAAAGGCCATCCCTCCTAACCCTTACTGCAAAGGAAACAGGTTCAGTGGATAGATGGCCTCACACAGGAACTGTTCAAGATGGTACTGGGAAAAAGAAAAGTCTTTGGAGGCCAAAAGATGGAATAAATCATCAATTCAAAGACAGCTACGAGGGTTTTGAGAACAGTAATACTCATGTAGTTCAGCTGTGATTTATAAATGTGACAAAAACGAGTGGTCATATTTTTGCCAATGTGTAAAACTGGACAATCTGAGAGTCCTTCTTTGCTTGTGAACAGACAGTATACAACTTAAAAGAAGAAAAGTACTTGTGGATACTTTTCATGAACACTGACAGAGCATTCAAATGCACTGAACAGAGGTATCTGGGCCTTGGCTGGCCCCCAAAAAGCTATGTAGGCAACTAAAGTTGGTAGATTACAGAGAATAACATCAAGGGACTGTATGTTTTTGCCTGCAAGCAGTTTTAGCTAATTAGAGCATATAGATATTTTCCCTTTATAATGACCTTACTTAAATAAGATACAGGGAATATTTTAAGAACTATTAGACTCTGTTGTTATATTCACAATGTAATTGAGGGAAAGGTGGCCAGAGCATTTTACAATTCAGTCTAATACTGAAGACTGCAGACAGTAAAGAACAGGGGATCTATCTATCCGCTTACTCTTGCTGCAATGTATGGCTTCCTCACAGTTAACATTCTGGTGCTTTGTCCCACTTACTTGCACACTCAGTTTCACATGTCCTGCCCATTGGCACTCCTCAAATCACTGGTCTCATTCTTCTATCCACACCTCCCTTGCTGTGAGGAACGGGTTGTGCTGGTCACTCTGCCAGCCATGCTTGCTCAGGTGCGCATCTCTTTTTGTATTCCAAGTCCTTCACCCTCCATCCCTAGAAGTTACATCCTCAGATACTTGCAAAGCATTATCATGCCTCTGTAGCTATTTTTAGCTTAATAATATGTACCTTGAACTTTGGATTTTTCCTCCATTCCTACTCCTGCATAATTCATTATTTCCTGGATAATTCATTATTTCCTGGATGATTTTCTTGGAACTGTCTGCAATTTGTCAGTCTATTCATTGTACTGAAGTGGCTGAACCGGAATGCAATGTTTTAAATGAGACTTTCAAATGGAGACAGATTTTTATTTCCTTCTATGCAATCTGATGCTTTTACATTGCTAATATCTCCCACATTTGCCATCCACTGGGCAAAACATCTATCCCTGTTTCTTTTAGCATAGCTGTATTCCAGTTTTAACTTCTCCAGTATAGATTAGTTTGCATTTTCTGATTCGTTTCACTTTTAATTTCTTAGCTGCCTTTAAATTATTGCAACTATGGGAGAAAGTTTCAAATCTTTAACTGTTGTCATCAGAATGGCTACTGAGCTGTGAGATAGGGCGGAGCCCTGCAGTACCCAGCAAGAACACTCCGGCATTCAACTCTTTCTGTCTTAATTTACTGTGTGGCCACTTTTATTATAGACCGTTCTAATGCAATGTTGGTTATTATTTAGTGTTATCAGAAAAATGTGCTCTTCCCCTACACTTTCTTGTTTGGTCTCCATCTACTGAAAAAAATGTACATTTATCAGTCTTTTCATACCTGTAAGTGTTTCAAGTTCAGTGTGAGAAGTGGCAACTGCAGTAAATATTGAATGAAGAGCCTGAACTCCAGTGGCAATCAAAAGCTTTGACCTCTGCCATACTTCTATGGGTCAATGGTGCCTTTATTTCTTCTTTTAAGAGATTGTTTAGAGTTGTGTATGAACGGGAATGTTATTAAAAAATAAAAGGGTGGGATCTGCAGGTGTCATAGCCTGCCATCTGTTGGTTTTGTAATCTCCCAATTTAGAAATAAGCAAAATAGATGGAAATAACTTTGTTCATTTATTATTTTTATTTGGCTGAACATGTATTTGGTTGAATATATAAATGTATACAATATACATATTACATATGTGTATGTATACATATATATTAAGATGGTCCTGCACTTGGGTCACAACAACCTCATGCAATGCTACAGACTTGGGGAAGAGTGGCTGGAAAGCTGCCTGGCAGAAAAGGACCTGGGGGTGTCAGTCAAGATCCGGCTGAATATGAGCCGGCAGTGTGCCCAGGTGGCGAAGAAGGCCAACAGCATCCTGGCTTGTATCAGGAATAGTATGGCCAGCAGGACTAGGGAAGTGGTCGTCCCTCTCTACTCGGCATTGGTGAGGCAGCACCTCGAGTACTGTGTTCAGTTTTGGGCCTCTCACTACAAGAAAGACATTGAGGTGCTGGAGTGTGTCCAGAGAAGGGCAACGAAGCTGGTGAAGGGTTTAGAGCACAAGTCTTATGAGGAGCGGCTGAGGGACCTGGGGTTGTTTAGCCTGGAGAAAAGGAGTCTGAGGGGAGACCTGATCACTCTCTACAACTACCTGAAAGGAGGGTGTAGCGGTGTGGGTGTCGGTCTCTTCTCCCAGGTAACAATCGATAGGAACGAGAGGAAATGTCCTCAGGGGAGGTTTAAGTTGGATATTAGGAAAAACTCTCTTCACCAAAAGGGTTATGAAGCATTGGAAGAGGCTTGCCAGGGAAGTGGCTGAGTCGCCAGGTATTTAAAAGACAGGTAGACGAGGCACTTAGGGATATGGTTTAGTGGTGGACTTGGCAGTGTTAGGTTTACGGTTGGACTCAATGATCTTAAGGGTCTTTTCCAACCTAAATGATTCTATGATTTTAATTTTTTTTTCAGAAAGGGTAGGTGATATTTTAATTTTAAAATAAAATAAAAATAAAATAAATAAAGCATTACTGAACTGTCACATGTGGCAAGCAACTCTCTGTTGGATTCTTTGCAGTTTTTAATTTCAAGCTCCTCTTTTTTCCCAGTCTAAATGGTTTGGTTTATTACAAATTCTTAAGTTCTGTACGGGGTGGCTTTTTGGAGCCTATTGCCTCTTGATTATAAAGTCATATTCTGCATAAAGTAAGGATAAGATACACCATGGCACTAAGAACTGTGGGCTTTGTTCCAGAAAAGTGTGTTCTCACGGTCTTACAGTACTGAGTAACTGCAGCAGATACATAGATGCCCGCCTTTTTTTTTTTTTTCATCTCTTATATACTCAGCCACAAATTCTTCATACCCTGCAGTGAATTATCCATGCATTGTTGATCAACCTTATTTTCCAACTCCTCTGCCTACTTTTATGCTCTATTTTTCTTGTGTTCTGTAGTAACTTCTGCAATGGTGCAAGCCAGTGCTCTTATTTCATCCTTTGGGGTACAATTACCATGTTGTTTTTAAAAAAATTGCCTTCATACAGCCTTGTCCAATTGACATCATATTGCACTCTTTCTGCAACCTGATTATTATTTTAATTAAAAAATAGTCATAGAACAACATCTGCATTTCCACTCTAATAAACAAAATGTACCCTAAAGTTATAAATGAGTATAAAAAACTTTACCACAAAGATTGGTGTCCAAGAAATATATAAATATTGATAGAAAGGATTTTATCAGAACACCTACTGTACGAAACGAAGGGACCTACAAATGCTCTTATAAATGCTTACACAGATTCCTCAGATCCTGCCAGAGGCTCCAGGTGGAACAGAAGGTAGCAAAGGGAGGCATGCCCCTTTTTATTTAAGGAATTTGAAAAGATATGGCTTGTGTGTGTGCGCACGCATGCACTTGTGTGCTTCTCAGTCCCAAAGAAATTGGCAGGGACCTCTAGTAATTGAAGTTATTTTAGACTGAAGCAGTCTGGCTAAACGAGGCTTTAAATGAAGTACTGAAATCTTTAAGTATCTGTATGCAAATACACATGGAAAAAACTAAGCACCTTCAAATCTGAAAAACAAGATTTTAAAAGAAACAGCAATATCTCTTTTTTGTGAGCTTCTAAAGCTGACTCAGGTGGGAACCTCCTTTGCAGAACTGCACTTGGCAGCAGATCTGGCACTTCTTGTCTTCCTATTGGACAAGGAAAAACTGTAAATCATCCCACTGCTTTCCCACAGAATAATTTTTGCAATCCTGCGTTGGCGACACTAACTAGGGAGACAGGTTAACCTTTGCCTTTAGTGAAGACTGCTGTAAGCCTTCCATTTAAAATCAGAGCTTTGACATTGCCTTGATGTTTGCTATTTTGAAACCTAACTGTCCACTTGTTAGTTTCACAGGCAGGAATGTAAACTGGCTTAAGAGACTTTGCTTTTTGGTTTTTTTTAAACCCAGTGAGCTGGAGTGAAACTGGAGATGTCTGCAAACAGAATTCTTCCATTTGCCAACCACAGGTGTCTCTCAATAAAAAAATGAGTCGGAGCTACCATAATGACATTTTGTGTAAGCAAAAAAACCCCAGGTTTGCCTCGTGTTTTGATACCCCTCTAGCTGGTTTTCAGGTGTCCCTCTGCAGCTCTGAAAGCCTGATTTCTTGCTTGTGTAAGCTGCAATTTACATGAATTATCTTGCTCCAGCAGGTGTGTTTTAAAGAAATACAGCTGACATTGAAACAGTAGATGAATTCTTGAGGGTTGTGGATTGATAAACAGGGTAAGCCTGCCCAATTTGGTGTAAAGTTTCAGTCACTGAGAGGAGACAGGGTTCTCAGCACTGCATAAAAGCTTATGCTTGCCAAGCCACTGCCTAACACCACAAGGCAGGTCTTATCAAATACATATGGCCCGAGGAAGTTTGTGCAGTCCTGATTCTTTACAAATGGTTGAGTCAGAGTCATAGGCTTATAAATTGCCTTCGTTCCTGGGAGTGACAGGGGATTAGATGCGAAAAGGGGATAATATGGAAGAGGGAGAGAAGGCAAGAGAGGCAAGCTTCGGGAGCAAAGGGATGAAGAAAGCAGGCTGAGGATCCCTCTAAGCTATGTCAGAATCCCTCTGCAATTTTCAGGCTCCTTACAGTCTCTTGTCACCGAACAATTTTAAATGTTAATGCAAAGTCTGAAGAAATAACGATTTTTGTTAACTTCAAATTGGGTGAAAAAATATTGCTTATTGTTGCAATATTTTTTCAAAGCTTTTGCAAAGGAGAAGGGAGTGGAAGACCAAAGACAGTGGCCCTGAAGAAAACAGACTTTACTCTGAGAATTGGTGGCAGAAGAGAAAAATTGAGCATAAGAGGAAAGTAGCTCAGAGGGGTTCAACAGTATTATGAGTACAGCTGGAAATTATCCCAGTGTGTAGGAAGGACAGGAAGGTAAGAGACCAGTTTGACTAATGAGGTGTTCAGTGACCTCAAACACAAGAAACTGGTTTTGCAGCATTGCTCTGTAAATCAGATCAACAAAATGATCTGGATTAAAAAAGAACACAAAAACCGTCTTTGTCCCCCCCTCCTCCACTCTTTGTTTTTTGTTAGACTGAGTTGTTTCACTGATACAGCTGACAGTGTAGACCTACAAACAACTGCATCAGCACTACTCAAGGAGCTGATGCTGATGCTTAGAGGTGAGGATCTCCTGCTGCCTCGGAGACAAGATGTTTAGAATGTATTCAGAAAGGACAATAATCTTCAGTACAAATCTGAGATGGGAAAAGACTGGCTAGGCAGCAGTGATTTGAAAAAGCCTCTGGGGTGGAAGAGATCATGAGCTGCAGGTGCATCAACAATGTGACACTTGCAAAAAACAAAAAGGCAAATGTTTGGGTCATGTAGAAACAGGGGTATATTCTGGCACATCACATAACCTTCTCAATCAATTTAGCACGGACAATGTGAATGTGGGGCCTAGTAGTGGACACCAGATTTCAAGAAAAATGTAAACCAGTGGGAGAGAGTTTGGAGGAAGACAGGAAAAAAGTATATATGAAGTGGCCTGTGAGGAAAGACCAAAAGAATTAGTGCTTTTTAATCTAGGGAAGACTGAGAAGATGCATGGAAGTTTCCAGCTTTGCAGCATCTTTTTTATATACTCCTCAGGGATTAAATCTTTTACCAATGTCCTCTACAAACAGGAGAGATAGTATGGGGCTGAAACTACAGGATGTAGATGTCTCCACCCATATGTAAAACAAAGCACGGGAGGAGATTGCCTGGGGAACAGTGTGAAAGTGTCTATCACTACAGGTTTTAAAACAGGTTAGACAGGCATCTGTCAGGAACACTTCAGATATGGCAGATGCTCCCTGGGAGAAAGGGCCAGTGAGCAGGATTCATGAGGTTGCTTCCCGTGTGACTTGCTGAGAGCCTCTGGAATCCAGGCGAGCAGTGTGGCCACGAAAAGCACCGAAAACATGACCATACCTCACTGTGCCGTGCAGCTGGAACGCTCCTTACCATCGTGGCTTTGCAGGGTCACTTGCTTCTCCCCACCACAGCAGGAACTTCAAATTTTTTGTTGTTCTGCTTTTGTTGCTGAGCGAAACAGAAATACCTGCTGTAGTTGTGGGGGAAACAGAGTATTTCGTTTTACTTCTTGGTAATTAAGGTTTTCTTTTTGATTAGCAACAGTCCTCAGTTCATCTATGTTACCTGTGCTGAAATGCTTATGGCAATAACTCACAGTTATGAGCCGTGCTCATCAGGAATGTCTGCTGCGGGACCAATAACGATGGCCTCTCTCTACAAACGCTGTTGCTTAAACTGCTGGGCTCCAAAACCTCTCGGCCGTATCTCGGTATACTTTTATTGGTTCACGGTGTGTTAAAAATCCCCCGAGAGGCAGCACCTCTCCCTCTTTCCTAGCTGCTGGAGCGAGACCAAAGGTTATTCCTCCTCCGTCAGGGGCCCAGGGCTGCGCCGCCGCTGTCACTGGCGGTACGCGGCAGCTGCTGAGGGCGTGCGCGGGAAGCGGGGCAGGGCCCGGGCCTGAGCCCGCCCCCGCTGCTCGCCACCACGAGCCCCTAACAGCTGCCCTCGAGCGGGCCTCGCGCACCGCCCCTGCCAGCGAGGGGCGGGGCCGCATTGTACCGGCCGCTGCCTGGCGCTGACCGGCACTGCGGCGGCTTGAGCGGCTCTTCTCCCCATGGCGGCCGACGGCGGCGGCGGGGCCGGGGCCGGGGCCGGGGCGCCCGAGCGGCCCTACGACCTGGTGGTGTTCGGGGCCTCGGGCTTCACCGGCCAGTTCGTGGTGGAGGAGGTGGCGCGGGCGGCGGCCGGCGGGGAGCTGCGCGGCGGCCTGCGCTGGGCTGTGGCCGGGCGGAGCCGGGAGAAGCTGCAGGCGGTGCTGGACCGGGCGGCCGAGAGGCTGGGTACGGGCCCCGGCTGGGGGGTGTGTGGCGCAGCGCCGTTGTCCGCGGACGGCGGGGCGCACGGGGCCCCAATGTCCGGGGCCCGTCCGTTGTGAGCCGCCCCCGCGCGGGTGTGAGGGAAAGGGCTGAGGGGCGAACCGGGGCAAGCCCCTCGGTGTTGGGGCTGCGCCGGGGAGGTGGTGGCTCGGCCGGGGGAAGGAAGAGACGTGCCCCTCGGCGCCCCGGGCGGTGTCGGTGACGGCGGTCTCCGGTGTGCAGGGAAGGCGGCGCTCGGGGCGGAGGTCGGCGTGCTGCTGTGCGATGTGGGCGACGCGGCCTCGCTGGCCGACATGGCGAGGCAGACTCGGCTGGTGCTCAACTGCGTGGGCCCGGTGAGTGTGGTGATCCGAGCGGTGCTCCAACGGCCGGGCGCGGCTCCGTGCGGCTGGGCTCCCTGCTCCGCGGGTCGGGGAGAGCTGCAACGGCGACCGGGAAGCCTGCCGCTGGCCTCCGGAATTTCGGGAGCCGTCCAGATGAAATGTAGCTTTCTGTAGATTTCTGGTGGTGTAATTCACGGACAATTCTCACTTGAAATACAGCACGGTGGTTTTTCTTAAAGTCTTTCACAGACAGCATAAGAAACTGATTGTAAAGTGGGGAGGAGTTTTGGGTTAGGCCAAAATGTTTTAAGTGGTGCTAGGGTTGAAAATAGAGCTGGAAAAGAAGCCCATAAACTTGCTGTTTTAAGTTCTTGGCCCCTTTAAAACTTTCAGTGGCAATATTCCAGCGCATTCAGAGGGGATCAAAATATGAGAGCTGAAAGTTGGGTCATGATGTCATCTTTGAAATTAAGAGTATTTAAACAGAGAATATGCTGATAATATGAGTGCAAAAAGCGTAAATTGAGATTAGATATATTAAATTGGCCTTGGTGATCTTATGAGAGAAATACGGTGGAGTAGTCTGTGCAGCAAACTCCATTATCAGTGATGAAGTTTGCTATGCCGTTCCTTGTCCCCACCCCCCAAAAAAATACAAGTACTATTACATTTTTGCCTTACTTTTATTGTAGGTACTTATGTTAGGTAAAGCGTGTTGGGTGAGTTGTGGTGTGTGGGTTTTATTTTGTTATGTGTGGTGTTCTTTCCTTCTATAGTATAGATTCTTTGGAGAGCCTATGGTAGAAGCTTGTGTTGAAAACGGTGCAAGCTGCATTGACATCAGTGGAGAACCCCAGGTACGTGACAGTAGAAAAATGCTACCCTGTATTGAGGATCTATTAAAGGAGTATTTGTTTAGTATGTTTCATGTTTCTGCTAACGTTTTTGAACATGAAGACAAATTCTGCCTCCTGACCTACAATTTTAAGATGCATTAAGTATTTTAAAGTACATTAATGTGTATTAGTTGTATAGTTTTCTTACTTTTAGATAAGAGCCTCTCAGGTTCTGTCTGGAAATGCAAAATTTTTGAATTCTGCTTTAAGTCTTGGTTGTGAGTCTACGTAGGAATTTTGTGTAGAGCACATTTCTTTGCACTGCTGTGACACTTTCATACTGTAAAATGGGAATAATATGTAACCATCTTAAAGATGCTTGTAAGTGATTTGAAGTACGTAGGGTGCTACAATGTGACAGTAAAGCGCTGATGGATAATATTGGGTATGGCCAAATATGGAGGAGTTCTTAAAATATTTGTTCTGTGTTTTAGTTTCTGGAAGGAATGTACCTGAAATACAACGAAAAAGCTGCAGAAAAGGGAGTATATGTCATTGGAAGCTGTGGCTTTGACTCTATACCAGCTGATATGGGAGTACTGTACACCAGAGACAAGTTGAAAGGTGACTGACTTAAGTGTGACCTTATGCTGAAAAAGAAATGCAGATGGTGCTTTCATCTGGTTTCCTAAAGCAGCAATGCTTATGTGGAAGCTCTTTCAGTCTCTCTTTTTGCCTGCCTTTACCAGCTGACCAGTTTCAACCAAATCTGGTAGATAAAAATTTAGAAGTAAATCATATTCCCATTAGATTGGAGAAAATTGGTCATAAGGTAGAGGAGGGATTCAAGGTCATGTTGCTCACTGAGAGAACAAAACCTTCAGTTGTCAGCAGTGGGCTGTTCAGCCAGCGTGTGGACATCCCTTGGCAAGCCTCAGCATACTGCTGCTTGTGCAGTGAGAATCTTGTAGGGAAGAGACAGTGGGGACAGGAAGGCTGTGGGAAAGGGATCACAAATTAGTGGGCAATCAGGTTTTGTAAGTTTTCTTTTTTCTACTGCAACCACTGAGAAGCTATTGTATGAGCGTAAGTAGGTAGACAGTGCCATACAATGACTTTAAGAGCAGCTAGACAGTAACTGAAAGAGGGTAAACATATTTGAGAAAAGATGTGAGATGATTTAATTCTATGCAAGTAGTACTTGATCCTAATCTCAAAAGAGGATACTTCGTTCATTAGGTCTGACTTTAAATTGGAAGGGCCAATAAGACTATCCAAATGTTTTGCTTTTATGTACTATTAAAACTGCTATAAAGTGGGATTGCTTTACATTGGAGTGTATCATCAGCTTTCAGTTTAAGAAACCTCAATCTGGATCTGACTGGAGGGAGATGAGAGGCATGGAAATGAGTATCTGGTTGCTCATTGGGTTGTAATTTGAAGTCTGATTCTTGTTTTTAATAAAGATGTCTTTTATCTCTTCCTATTTTGACTTCATGGTATTATCACCTGTCTATCCAGTTGCTTGCTATATTAAAATTTGCCCATACAAGTACAGTTTTACAATTTCAGAAGGAAATGAGCAAAGCAAAACAAAGGAGAATTTGGAGTTGTTTTGGTTTGCTGTTCATCACAACTAAGCGTTCTTTGCAAAACACAAGCTATGCTAAAATTAAATGTTCTAGGATATCTTGTGTGTTTCTTTTTTTTGGTGGGCTTGTATTTTTTTTGTAGTTAAGGTCTACCAAAATTCATAAGTCTATCCCAGTTTTCACAGCCTACATCATCCTTTATTTTGAAACTTGGAGAACTAAATATGGCTCTTACTATTATTTTCCTTTTTTTTATTGATTATTTACATTATCTCATTAACTAGATAAGACAAATGAAAAATTTAATGAGTAAAGAATATTAGTAACCCTTATTGAGGTACTTTAGGTAAGAAATTTGATACTTGCTAACTAAAATATCTGTGGAACTTAATGTTAGTTTATTTTACTTTGAGATAAAGATGCGACTCTGCCTTTTCAACTAATAATTCAGTGGCCTGCTATTTGAGTCTACCAGAGTGTACTCTGGCTTTGTGAACTGGTGACTGTATATGCCAAGTAATGTTTTCTCCTCTCTTAAAGGTACCTTAACTGCTGTTGAAAGTTTCCTGACGGTGAAATTTGGGCCTGAGGTTAGTTGGTTTATACCTTCTTGGAATCTCAGAGGTATTTGTGATAACATCACTGTAGCCGATTAGAATAACTGTCGTTACGTTAATTCAGACCAAGGAACAAACTGGCAGTTCTTAGACTCATCATCAAAGAACTTTATGCTTTAGGAGCTAATAAAAGTATCCCAAGCAAACACCCTTTTGTAAGGTTCATTTGCATAGGCTGTCTACCTGAAGTTTGTTGTGCTAAGCTGTTTCAAGAAATACTTAGTTTTTGCAGAGATGTGGGTAGGATTCATACACAAGTAAACTAAAACACATACGCAGTGTGTTGCCAGTAATCCTAGTGTTTGGCTGTTTGGTTTTTTGTTTGGTGGGGGTAGTTTCAATATACTTTAATGCATGTAATCATAATACATACATGTAATAATTGTAATAATGTGTAATATATGTAATAATTCTAAGGTCATTATTAAATTAATGCACCAATGACCCAAACCAAGCCAGTGTTGGTGCCCAACAATCGAACATACTGCTTCTCCTGTCCTGAGCATCCATCTTGACAGATGGGGCCCAAGTCATGGCCTGCTCTTAGGAACATCTGGAGGAGTGGAGGAAGCCAATGGAATGGGAGAGTAATATCTATCTGTTAAAGGACAGGGGATGGTAGTTAATGAGAATGTGGAAACCTGTCTGTTGGGTATAAAGGTGGTTTAAGTACGTAGTGTAAGTTGTAAGTGTTGGTAAGAAGGGATTTCAGTAATGAGAATTAAATACAATGGGATGGTTAGAAGATACATACATATATATATATATACACATATGTATCAAATTATGTGGGACCTAAGCATGGCACAAATTGCATGGAATAAGGGGTGGAGATTGTATTGGGTCTGGCTGAGATGGAGTTAATTTTTCCCCACAACAACCCTCATAGTGCTGTGTTTTGTATTGGGAGCTAGAAGGGTGTTGATAACACACCAGTGTTTTGGCTACTGCTGAGCAGTGCTCACACAGCATCCAGGCTGTCTCTCCAACATTCCCCCCCATCTTCACGCAGTAGGCTGGAGGTGGGCAAGATCCTGGGAGGGGACACAGCTGGGACATTGCATATGACATCATAGCATATGACATTGGCTCAGCAATAAAAGCTAAGAGGAAGGAGGAGGGGTGGGGACAGGGGCATTCATTATTGCGACATTTGTCTTTGGGAGCAAACGCTACATGTACTGAAGTGCTGCTTCCCAGGAAGTGGTTGGACATCGGGTGCTGATGGGAAGTAGAGAATAAATCTTTTGTTTTCCTTTGCTTCTGCATGCAGCCTTTGCTTTTGCTTTATTAAACTGCCTTTATCTTGACCCACGGGGTTTTTTCTCCATATTATTTTCTCCCCTCCCTGTCCTACTGAGGAGGGGAGTGATAGAGCGGCTTGGTGGGCACCTGGCATTCAGGTCAACCACCACACCTCAATATACTTTAATGCATGTAATCATAATACATATATTAATACATAATACATACATGTAATAATGTGTAATATATGCAATAATTCTAAGGTCATTATTAAAATAATACACAAAACCTTTAGATACTGAATTACTTACTGTTCATGGTGTGTCACCAGGGTTCTTGTGTACATGATGGCACCTGGAAGTCAGCTGTTCATGGCCTTGCGGATCAAGACAACCTGAGGAAGCTTCGAAAAAAGATAGGATATGCCCCTGTTCCAGTAGTTGGTGCAAAACTGAAAAGAAGGTATAAAAAGCATAAGATGTGAAACATGCTGTCTTCTGACAGTTCCAGTATTTATTACATGGATTGTTAACATATTATTTAAATACTAAAAAGATGCATTTAGGACTTTAGTATAATATGTACACATGGATGCTCATCCTAGTAGAACTGAAGGTAAGTTCAGTTTTACTCATTTGTTGTATTTTATTGAAAAAAGAACATGTCCCAGCATTTATTTGGTCTCAAAGTTAACTTGTTCTAAGAGACTTTTAGTGACATGGTAAACCTTTGAGTTTGATTTCAGAAGTGATCAGTAGAATGGAAAGAAATGCAAGGAGATTATTATTTTAATTATCAAATTCATCTTTGCTGTAGTGCATGGAATTTTGAGTTGAGCCAGGGATAAATTTGGAATGGTTTGCTTTCGGTGAAAAGAGATAATGTCATGAAAATGCTTGAGAAAAAGGCAGTATTGGTAGGGCTGTTATGATCAGTTTCTTTCAGTTTGCATGAACATGTCAACATTTTTTCTGACTTTTTCTATTTGCAGAGGCCTTGTGTTTTACAATCGGGAATTCAAAGAGTACTCCATTCCATTCATGGGATCTGATGTTTCTGTTGTGAAACGGTCTCAGCGTTATTTGCACACAGAGTTTCAGGAAACACCTGTAAGTTGCTGTTATTAGTATACTATGTCTTTATTACCATTTTCAACATATCTTTCCTTTATGTAATAACTGTTCTTAGTGCAGATCTGTGTAGTAGGGTTTCTGTAGTTGGGTAAATAGTAATGAATTGCAGTGCTTCTGTAAAGGAGGAGACTTGTTCTGTTGATCACCTTTGGAAGCTGCTTGACCTGATGTGGTCCAGGTTCTTCTGGGTGCACTGGCCTGTTTCATACTACCTGATACTCTGCCTGATGAGCTTGCTTATTGCTGCTAGCGTAATAGTTATGAGAGTCTCTTGTAGGGTTCTCATGCTGTCTGATTTCTGGGTATGTATTTGTAGGGAATGGAAGCCTTGAGTCACAGATATATTTGAAAGGTAGGCTTCATGATTTTCAGGAATGATAAATACATTAAATTCTGTTCCTGTGCAGAGGCCTTTTTTGGTGTATCAGTAGAGCTTCTAAAGCATTGTCACTGTAGTCTGTTTAACTATAGTCAGGTCAGTATAGTGTAGTAAACATTCCGATAAAGAATTTACATGCCGCTCATTTGTATTGGGAGACTTCTTTGATGCTTGGGTCTCTGGTGTACAGAGTAAAGGCAGTGTGAAGTGGTGGTAGTGGTAAAGATGTTTAGTTTTTGTTTTCCATGGTTTCCTGAGAGGAGACCAGCACCAACAATCTGTACAACAGCTGTGCAGAATCACAGGCACCAGTTAAGAGATAAAGGTGAGATAGCGCTCTAAAAATATACTTGGAAACTACTAATGCGAAAGGCTTGCCACTGCTATTCCAGAATTCTAAAGTAAGGCCTCGGTTTCTCTTAAACTAAAGCACAAAGAGGAAGAAAGGAAGATCTCGGGAAAGAAGCCTGAAGAAAGACACCAAAACACATCTTTCTTTAAAGTTTTCTGCTCTTGTTTACCATGCTTGCTCCCTTGGCATTCTGTAGTTATGTCTTCTCATAATGAATCATAAAGTGAAGCATTATTCAAAGAGTTGTTTAGAACGAAGACAACTGTTTAAGCCCCTATTTAAACAGCTATCAAACAACTGCACCCTAATTTGGGGGTAGATTTATTTTTACAAATGAACTGATGCAAAGATTTTAATGTAAAATCACTGAAAATAAGTTTTTTGCCTCAGGTGCAGTATGGTGCTTATGTGAACATAGGTGGTCTTGGCTCTGTTATCAAGCTGATGTTTGCTGGCATTTTATTTCTTCTTCTTGTGAAGTTTAGCTTTGGAAGAAAACTTCTGACAAAAGTAAGTGTTCAAAACGCAAAAGAATTAAGTGTGGGGGGATTTTTTCCCCTCTAGTTTACTGTCGGTCTCTTTTTTGTCTGTCTTTTT
>VYZW01043365.1:302-14853 GCA_013401315.1 Balaeniceps rex | reverse complement strand
TTATATAGTACCCAGAATTTTTCTCTGCTGGACGCTTCACAAAGAAAGGACCAACCCAGAAACAGGTAACTGACTGTTTTCCATCACAACTATTGAATAAGTTTGTTATGGTAATGGTGGAATAGTAACCTAGAATCAACTGATCAGTCTCAAAGAAATAATTTCTAAATGCACATTACATGTGCCCATTCAGATAGGTTTGAATATTTAAATAATCATGCCTTCTGCTATTAGACATCAAAGTGTGTGGAACTCATGAGAAAAAAATGGATCATATTGCTGGGTCTGATGTATTTACATGGGTGGCTCACAGCACTCAGTCTGTCAAAGGTGATGACAGAGGGAGACAGAGTAGCAAAAAACCAGGACTGAAAGCACTGAGAGAATAAATGGACTTTAGAACAATAACAGTTCCAACAAAGTGGAAGTGATAAAAAATTTAGATGAGATTAAACCTTTTAAGCAGTAACTCAAAATAACTACCCTCATGTTTAGATGGATCATAGTATTTGGCATAATAGAATACTTACATTTACTACTTGTGCTTGCCTGATGTGAGTGAGTAACTGTTTTGGTGACCACTCTTGTCCACTACAGATGGATGAAACCTCTTTTACAATGACTTTTTTTGGTGAGGGTTACAGTGAGGGGCAAGATCCCCAGAACGGCAAACCAAACGTAAAGATCTGCACCGAAGTGAAGGGACCAGGTATGTATGTTAACAGCAGCTAACTGCTTTTGCCTCACATCCCCTACTCTAAAGGGGGTTTATGGTTCCATTGCTATTCCTTTCACCCTCAAGGAGCACTTGCAACATGGCCTAAGTCATGGCCTTTACAGAATATTACCTTGGATACTAGCATTCATTGTGACCTGTTTTCTGAAATAGCCAATTCATTTGCATTTTTGTCATTCTTATTCCTTCTGACTTTGCCTGTTCCAGTTTTCTTTTTTGCTGAGTAGAGCAGTTAAAAGGAGAGTGCTTTATCAGTTGTTATAGCCTGGACTTAGTACTTGTTTATTTCCAGTTCCCTGTGAGTCAGCTTAAACAGATCTGGCATGGTATCATTTCTAGCTATAACATACTTGCGTTAAGATTATTCCTTTGCAGGGAGATAACACCTGAAGCAAAGTTTGGAGACAGCAAGAATGTATATTCAGGAAGGAGTTAGTGAAGCATAGCTTCTTTAAATAACTAGAGATGTAGCTGAATGCAACAGTTTCACAGCAAAAGTCTGAATTTAAGCACAGGATGGGGAAAACTCTTGCTGTAATGGAGAGCCCTCTGTCACCATGAGGTGATTGCTTATGGTTCTGTGGTTATAGGCCTGTATTTGAAGCAATGTTTGTCCAGATTAGATCTTAAGGACTTCACCAGCTACTTGGGATGATTACCAGGTAAAAAAGCTGTTGTTAAATGGGGAAGGCTGTTTCATTGCCAAAGAGATTATTCTTCAGCATGCTGTAGGTAAGAGCAAGATTACATTCTACATTTCAACACACTGAACATCGTTTGTGTTTTTTGTCAGAGCCTGGCTATGTTGCTACACCAATTGCAATGGTTCAGGCAGCTGTATCTCTTCTGGAAGATGCAGCTTGTCTGCCTAAACAGTAAGTACTTGCTCATGCAGAACAGCTTCATCTCCCCTAAAGCTACTGTGTGCATATGTTTCTCTATCTCGTAACCCTGTGGATTTCTGTGTTACCTCACACAAATGGCTGTGCAAGGGAGATCCTTCCCCACAAGCTGATTTAAAGCCACTTACTCTTCATCTGCCTTTCAGTTTCAAAGGATGTACTCATAAGTTTTTACTAATGCTTTTGCAGCATCTGTTGCATCAGTGTCTACATTTTCAGTTAATGTTATAGTTTCTGTTGAGTTTGCTGGATGCAGAAATGAAGCTATGAATATAACCACCGTGCCAAATTCCTCATATGCTCTCCTGTGAGACAAAGTGGCTTTTTTTTAGGCAGGGAAACATGACTTTGACTTCAAAAAAAAAAAAGGTGTCACTCAATCACTGTACCACTAACATTTTTCTCTTTTGATTTTCATCAACAGTGGTGGTGTATATTCTCCAGGAGCTGCCTTCTATAAAACAAAACTGATTGATCGCCTCAACAAACATGGTGTTGAGTTCTCTGTTATTAGCAAGCCTGAAGTCTGAAGTCAAAACATAACTCTATGAACTAACACCTTTCCTGGGTCTAACTCCAATAAAACTCATTTGGCTGTAAAAGCCTAATCATAAAATAGTTTCACTGTGCTATTGTTTACAGCAGAAACAAGAAAAATTGAGTTAAAAATTATTATACTATTTGCTATAGTGAGCAAACCCATAAAGGATATTGAGTTTTTATTCACATGCATATTAAGTGGTACTAGCTCTAGAATTGTTTAATCTTTTCATCTAAGCTGTAAGTTATTACCTAATGGAACCACTACAGCATTTGTTGCTATATCAGCACAAGAAGGACATGGAGCTGTTGGAGCGGGTCCAGAAGAGGGCCACAAAAATGATCCGAGGGCTGGAGCACCTCTCCTACGAGGACAGGCTGAGAGAGTTGGGGTTGTTCAGCCTGGAGAAGAGAAGGCTGCGGGGAGACCTTCTTGCAGCCTTTCAGTACTTAAAGGGGGCCTATAGGAAAGATGGGGACAGTCTTTTTAGTAAGGCCTGTTGTGACAGGACAAGGGGTAATGGTTNTTCTGGCCAGTCCATGATTACTTCCAAGATTCCTGGGCAATTAGGGTTTCCTGTTCAAGCCCATTGTGTGACCAGTATGACCTGCTGNTCTAAAGGTCCCTTCCAACCCAAAGCATTCTATGATTGTACATATATACATATTTGTTTTATCACTAGAGCATCTAAAAGCTCTGCAAAATTACTCTGAAATATGAAAAGCTCTCCATCTCCCTCAGCTGCATCACCTTCACTATCTCATCAGGCAAATCACATGCAAACTGTTGCTCTATAGTATCATAGCTGTATTGAAGATTGCCTGAGGGATGTAGTTCACTGTATGGTGATGTTTCAGGTGCTTCTTCTGAGGCTTGCACTTTAACTGCACTATCTTCAATAACCTGAAGTTGGAGTATAGCGGGCCTCAGATCCTCTGTATCCCTGACTCCAGAACCCTAGGGTTGACCTTGAGTCTCCCCTGGTGCTTTCTGCCAGAAGTTCCAGGTAGGGCCATTCTCCCCAACTGCGGGGTAGAGCACATTTTTTACATCCTGCCCTGCCCGGACTGGCTCAAAGGTTACTGCGTGAACTGTCTCCTCTTTGATTTGTTCAAAGGCTTCTTGTTGCTCAGGGCCCCATTTGAAATCGTTCTTCTTCCGGGTCACTTGACAGAGAGGGCTCACGATCAGACTGTAATTTGGAAGATGCATTCTCCAAAAACCCACAATGCCGAAGAAAGCTTGTGTGTCCTTTTTGCTAGTTGGTGGGGACAGAGCTGTTATTTTGTTGATCACATCCATTGGGATCTGACAATGTCCATCTTGCCATTTTATTCCTAAGAACTGGATCTCCTGTGCAGGTCCCTTGACCTTACTTTGGTTTATGGCAAAACCAGCTTTCAGAAGGATTTGGACTATTTTCTTCCCTTCTTCAAAAACTACTTTTACTGTATTGCCCCACACGATGATGTCATCAACATATTGCAGATGTGCCCAAGCCTCACCCTGTTCCAGTGCAGTCTGGATCAGTCCATAGCAAATGGTAGGGCTGTGTTTCCACCCCTGGGCCAATCGATTCCAAGGGTACTGGACGCCCCTCCAAGTGAAAGCAAACTGTGGCCTGCACTCTGCCGCCAAAGGAATTGAGAAGAAAGCATTGGCGATATCNCCCCTCCAAGTGAAAGCAAACCGTGGCCTGGACTCTGCTGCCAAAGGGATTGAGAAGAACACATTAGCAATACCAGTTGTGGCATACCACTTGGCTGCCTTTGACTCCAGTTCGTATTGAAGTTCTAGCATGTCCGGCACAGCAGCACTCAGCAATGGTGTGACTTCGTTCAGGCTGCAACAGGCTACTGTTAGTCTCCACTCTCCATGGACTTTTGCACTGGCCATATGGGACTGTTAAAAGGTGAGTGAGTCTTGCTGATCACTCCTTGGCTCTCCAGTCAACAAATCAGCTTATGGATGGCAATCAGGGAGTCTCAGCTGGTGTGATATCACCACCAGTGCACCGTTGTGGTGGTGATCAGCACCTGTTGTTCTTCAACCCTCAGCAACCCCACAGCAGAAGGGTCCTCCGAGAGACTGGGCAAGGTGGACAGCTGTTTAATTTCCTCTGTCTCCAAGGAAGCTACACCAAAAGCACACCAGTACCCTTTGGGTCCTTAAAATACCCTCTCCTGAGGCAGCCTATGCCAAGGATGCACAGAACCTCTGGGCCAGTCACAATGGGGTGCTTCTGCCACTCATTCCCAGTTAGGCTCACTTTGGCCTCCGACACAGTGAGTTGTTGGGATCCCCCCGTCACTCCAGAAATACAGATGGGTTCTGCCCCTGTACAGCTTGATGGCATTCGGATACACCATGCACCGGTGTCTACTGGAACCTTATACTCCTGTGGGTCTGATGTGACAGGCCATCGAATCCACACAGTCCAGTAAACCTGATTGGCCCTTTCCTCCAGCTGGCTGGAGGCAGGGCCCCTCTAGTTCTGGTCATAGTATTCATTACTCACTTCTTGTAAATACGAGTCAGGAGTTCATTAAAATCAGGAGTAAAATCAGGGGGATCAGCCCTTCTACTCTGTCTGGGGAACTGCCCACTGGAAATTGGAGCAGCAATTTTGCTGGAAGAACCCCCTTGTGTGATTGTTTTTCCTTGCAACTCACATACCCATGCCTCTAGGGTCGAGGTACGTTTTCCATCCCACATCCTCATGTCCTCTCTGTGGTCATGCAGGTAAAACCATAGGGTGCCCCGTGGTGTGTACCCCCTATATCCTCTCTTTTGATCAGAGGAACACTGACTCCTGATAGCTGAGACACTGCTCCGTACGCGTGGGGAGTAGGACCTATCCTCTTTGAGTTGCTGGACCTCCCGGGACAGTTTCTCCACAGCCAAGACAAGGGAGGAAGAGATGCCGCCTTCGTACTCCTGGAGCTGGCCAGCCAATTCATCCACCGTTGGTCTCGCTTCATCCTTCCATGTCAGTATTGCCAATGAGTTGGCATACAACGCTGGTGTGCTCCGTACCAACTTCCGCCACATGGGTCCTGTGCACTGGACTTCATCTGGATCTTTGGATAACTGCTCATCATCCAGGTCACCATGGATCCCAGCATTGGAGCAGCCAGGTGACAATGTGCTTGCCTGGATGACTGAAATCTTTTTGCATATCTCACACTTCACTCAGGGATAGGGATCGGGTGGTTTCCGCCTCGTTTACAAGTTCTTCCTCCTCTCCTCGTGATGGCCCTGCTTTTTCATCATCCCTTACTAAACGAGCTGACTTTCGCTTCCAACATTTCTTCTTGTGTATAGGGGCAACTGATACCGGCATGGGTTGGTTCTCTGGTTCAGCTGCTGTACCCGTTGTGGGGGTTGGAGGAGCCGCAGTGCCTGTTGCGGGGCTGGAGTAGCCACAATGCCTGCCACTGGGGTTGGAGTAGCCGCAGTGCCTGCCAGTTTGTTTTTGCTCTCTTCTCCCTGAGGGTGCTGCATAAGACCGAGCAGCGTTTGGTAGATACTAGCCAGGGCCCAGCACATTGCGATGAGTTGTGCCTCTTTGGAATAACCACAACACTTTTTTTTTCAAGCATTACACAGAATCACAGGATCCTCTAGTTGTTCGGGAGTGAAGTTCCAGACCATTGGAGGTGAGAAGTTCTCTAGGTACCTGCCCCTATTCTCCCACCTGCCGTGCCACCCATGGCCATCCAGCCTCGGGGCAGATCTTGGGGTGATTTTTTTAAATAGTTATTTAACCCTAAACAAGACCTGAAACACTTTCAGGAGACATAGCAATAGGAGCATGCCGGATATTCAAAATTCTCGAGAGCTGGTGTAACTAGCCTGAAGGAGAAAGGGAAGGTGAAGGAACGGGGGGGAAGCATCCCCTGCCCCGTCTGCCCCATAGATTGGGTCTGCGAGGAGAAAAGGTCAAGAGTGTCATTATTAATAATTCCCGAGAGATGGCGCCCGAGGTTCGGAGATGACAGCAATCCCAACTACAAACACCAAATTCGGTTTTTGACCAGTAACACTACCATACCATAAGCCGATGTTACACAGCACAGTAAAATGAGAATCCTGACCCATCTCCCAGGAGTGAAACAACCATGTGAACAAATAAAGAAACATTGTGACCAGCGACTACTAAACTAAGTAAATTCTAACAAATTTATTTTAACACACTCTGGTCAGATCTGTCATCATCCCAATGCTTTGTGCCCCACGTTGGGCACCAAAAAGGACTGTCGTGGTTTAACCCCAGCTGGCAACTAAGCACCACGCAGCCGCTCGCTCACTCCCTGCCGGTCGGAGCAGGGAGAGAATCGGAAGGGCAAAAGCGAGAAAACTTGTGGGTTGAGATAAGAACAGTTTAGTAATTGAAATAAAATAACAATCATCATCATCACAACAACACCACCACCACTACTACTAAATTGTAATGAAAACCACAAGAGAGAGGAACAAATCTCAGGAAAAACAAGTGATGCCACTGCTCACCACCCGCTGATCCGGACAAGCACAAAGGATGACCTTCAGATTACAATAAGCAAAAAAGAAATAAATGTACATAGAAAACCAAGCTTTATTAATACTGAACCAAAGCGAGTTCCTTACCTCTTCCTTATAATATTTCCAGCATACTGAAAGGACTCTGTAAAGGCAAAAAGCAACTAGAAGGTTCAACGTATTTGAGAACAACCCCACAAACTTAATGGAGTGTCATCCCATTGTAAAAATAATGTGGGTTACACGGATCAAAACATCCCTCCATCCCAAATCATTACATAAGCTTAATTCACACACTTATTTATATCAGATCCATACTGTTTCATCACAACTCCATTTCTTCTCCAGCATTGCTTCAACCTACCCTTATGTGCCTAATCCTAATTGCTGTCTGGGTAGACTCCATGATAAGATACGTTTCAATGACTCATTTGACTTAGATACTACGTTATTAAGCATCTAGACAGCATTGTAGAAAATTCAACAAGTGCAACTGTTCATTTTTGATAGCCGGGCACGGTGCTCCAACCAGTATTTTTTTTCAAGGCTATTTGGGAAAGAATAAGCCAGTATTTCTGATTTCTGATTGAACAGCTGTGGCCATATACATTACCTGCGTAAGGGTACGTGGTAATGTATATGAAAACATGAAAGCATCTGCTACATTAAGGTGATGGGATCGTGTGAGGGTCCCAGTACCAGCAACTGCTGGCATCACAGGTCACGGGGTGAGCAAGTTAAGCGTCAGCAACCAAAGTCAGGCCACGGGTGACGGAGGCCCCGTGTGTCTGTGGCGTCAGCAAGTGGGGCGGTGAGGGTCTCAGTGCCAGCAGCTGGACTGGGGACCATGGTCATAGGGTCCACGTGCCCAGGGTGCCAGCAAGGGGAGGGAGCAGGGTGGCTGTATGTTCCCCGCGCCGTATGCGTGCGTGTGAATTGCGAGCAGACTTCGGGGTGGGCTAGCCAGTGAGTAGCAGGAAAACCTGTCTCTGGCAAGACTCGGTGTCTCAGCCAGAGGTGAGGGAGGGAGCCCAGAGTTTGAGGCTGCACTGATCTTGTGGGGCTCTGCAAATGTGGGTGTGCGTGGGAACCTACAGAAGGACAGCACGCCTCTGGCGTCACTCGCGAGCTTAAATTGCAACAAGCCCAAGAGGAGGCTTTCAGTGAGTTGCCACAGTGCTGGATGGGGGGTGCTAAAGGCATGGCCCTGTCTCTGGCAGCCTGTGTAGCCAGCCACGTTGTCATGCTCCTGCATGGTGCACACTCAGCCTCGCTACTGGCCGAACCTGCAAACGGGAACGCAGCAGGCACATCCAGGCGTCTGGGACAGAGACACCCCCAGGTCTGGGGTGCCCCAGGCCGGGCTCCTGCAGCCAGGAAGGAGGAAGCCCTGGGTTAGCAGATTTGTAACATCCCTTCACTACTTGGCAGGCACCGGCATCGAACGTTAAACTTCGCAAGAATAAATCCACTAACTTCAAAAAGAAATCTGTTCTGTAACAGGAAGACTATGGTTAAGAATTAAAAGTAAACATAAAGATTCAGGACATGATTTTTTCCTCTGTCCAAGCAACGAGAACTGTCTATAATAGGAGTAACTCGACTTCAAATAGGGCTCTGCATTTCCACGTCGACAGGGTGAGCGAGATGGGAAGGAACGGGTTCTCACTGTTGTGTTTATCACGGGGGCGCACCATGGACGATGTCGAAGGAAAACAGAAACCTGTTCACAAATGGCATCTCTGCATCATTTCTGCTGGCACAGAGCTGGGGAGGCTGATTAGGGAAAACAAAGTGCTTTTTCTTAAGGGGAATAACACAGGAGTAAATCACAAGCAGCCTTCAGTAATCAGGGTGGTGGGTTTGTAGACAGAAGGCACTGCTGCATGGGAGCGAAGCTTTCTGCTTACAGCAGTGCTACAATCCACTGGACTACATGCGTAGAAGGACGCTGATGGAGTGGAAGCATCCAGCAGCTACAAAAGCTGTACTGCAAGGCTAAAAACATCACTCCTACTGTATAGGAGAGGGATGGTACTATAAAGCTTCTGTACACTATAAAGGTGTACAGAAGAAAGCATCAATTTTGTTTAGCAAGGCGCTGGAAAGACTTTCTCATGACTACCCTGTGCAAGAGTGAAGCTAGGAAGCATAACGGAGATTAAAGATCAGCTCACTTTACGGTAGATAAAGGATGATCAGTGTTTGAAGAGTTGTTAAAAAAAAAAGGTTTACTCAAAACTAGCATTTTGGGTTCTCATGTTAGGGATCAGTTAATTACACCGGTGACAAATTATCATTTTAGGGTTTATCTGGACAGCTAGCTGTGCTACATCAACTTTGTATTCAACGCTATTTCAGAGGATCCACTGTGGCTTGTACTCTAAGTTACTCCATATACTCAGAGTTACTGGTTTTGCCAAATTGAAATTAACAAGTCTTTTAAAGTACAACCTGGAAAGGTCTTGGAACTAAATGACACCTTGTGCTAATCCTGCCTGGTACTGCTTGTTCTTTTCCCGATTCCGGGTGGCTTTGAAGAGCTCTTTGCACACAATGAGCACCAGGCCTCTGCACTGTATCCGATCATCGAACAGCTCTTCCCTGAGCCGGTCTGACCGTACGCCAGCAGAGTGGTGTTACAACCTTGCCAGGCGCTCTCCAGCACTACTTGGCCAAGATCACGAAAGACCTCTCTCTAACAAACGAGCAAGTGCATCCTCTTCATAGATGAGCCAAGCAAATGCATACACAAGCACTGCTGTCCGGCTGCAGTGCCCCCACTAACAGTTTAAATTTGGAATCAAGATTTGCAAACGCACTTGAAAGTAATACTGAGTTCCAGGATGATAGAAACGCAGATACAATCTAGCTAATGCTTCAAACCACTAAACTGATGAATGCCAGGCATTTGCATTACACTTACATGAATGTTATAATGGGAGATAAACAAACTGACCGGTCTACAACCGCGTATTGGCTAAACCTGTTTTTAGTTGGTTCTTTGAATAAAATCTTACCTGGCCCGCGTAACTCTTGGATCCTGCGGTTAGGAGGATCCAGTTAGGGTTAGGGTTAGGGGTTAGGGCATAGGTTAGGTTAGGTTAGAGCATACCATTCTCGTCCTTTAGGAAGCTACTAGGAGACCAATGGGCTAGGTCAAAAGTAAAGCTTTTCCTGTGCCCTGGATTCATGTGTGTTCATCATATATGCTTCTGCTGTTGGTGTTCATAGAAATCACACACCTACTTCCTGCATCCTTCTCTCCCTGTGTATTAAAATTACAATTGTAGTATCAAAACACAAGCAATCAGTCAGTCACTAACAGTTCATGGTTTAGTCTGGATTTAAACCAAGTTCAACAGCAACGCACCCCCACACCGACGACTGCTGTGGGATAAGCCTGCTCTTGACCATGCCAGGTGATACACAGCCAAGGAGTGAGTGACCTGAACAAACGGACACATCAGCAACCGTAACTTGCATTTTTCCCTCTACCTCACGTATTGCTCATCCGCACAGCACAGTGCATTAGAAAATGCATTTTATTTTAGGAAGCTTTAGTCCAAAAGGAACCACAGTACATTTATCTCCAAGCATATGAGAGAGACTCATTAGCTTGACTACTTTGGTGAAAAAAGCATTCCTGGAATGGAAACCCACAAGTTTTGCACAGAAGACAAAAGTACAAACAAAATAAGAAACAAATGCTATCTTATTACTTGAAATTCTATTATGTCGCCATATTTTCAGATTGGCCTAGACTAAGAGGTTACAAGCATTGCCTAAAAACTCACGAGAAACGACGGATTGGCTTCTGCCCGTAGCTTGTTTTTTCTCCACCAGAAATCAACAACTAAGCTATTTATGACTAGTTACATGGGAATTGATGAAATTGCAGCGAATAAATATATTGCGCTGACAACCCTGAGAGTAGTCTTCCACGAGAGGAAGTTCTGAGGGGGGATTAAATGACTCTGTTATCTGCGGCTTTATTTGCACACTGGGCATATACAAATATTAAGGCAAATAAAATAAGTCAACATGAATCAGTTAACGCTTTAAGCACCAAGTGGCTATCAAAAGTAAAATAGATTTAGCTTTAATTCCCCTTCATGTTATAACCTGGAATGAATACTTTCATCAGCCTTGGCTTCTAGACATTTGAAGGAAAAAAGTCTCACGAATATTTGTATTAACTCTCTGAGGTAACTCAGGGAACCATTTCTACTGAAACATTTCTTTTCTTGACAAATTCCCTTCGAACAGCAACCCTTAATCTTATTAATATTCATTCTCCCTTCACTAGTATGTCCTACTATGTGTTTCGTGGAAACAAAAATCTGCCATTACACCTATTTTTATTCTTTCTGAAAGGTGAGGGTCTACTACCCCAAGGCAGTCAACCTTCCAGTGGAGTTTTCTCTGGGGTTACGGCCCCAAAGGTGCAGATCCACAGTTTAGCTTCAGCTTTTAGCCATCTGCCATTAGATCAAAGCAGATGCATCAAAACACTCTCGAGAAATCCCGGCTCTTCTCTAGGGTGAAAAAAACAACCAACCAACCCTCAAGCAATTGAATTTCCTACAGAAAAACTTCAGAATTGCTGTGTTTAGTGATGGACTGTACTGAGTAGCTCCCAGGAAAATTCTCATCTTACTTGCAAGAGAATTGCTGCTCCAGGCCCCTAGAGCTTTCTGCATGCATCCACCACAATGCATCAGCCCTTTTTCTTACACAGGCCCCTCATGCCCTTCTCTGGCACCGTGAACATTGTCTTCCTCTCAGATACATGTGCAAACACCTGCAATTCTCTATTACGACTCCTAGCCTGCTCGGCCACTCGCCCCCAAGCCATTTTAATCTTTTAAAAGGCAGTCTCCTTCCCAATTCATCCTCACTGGTAAGAAGCACTGCTCATGCACTGGATTTCTCTCACCCTTGTTGAAATTATCTTTTCCACTCTATCCTTCAGATACTTTTAGCAAGCCTACACAAAAAAACCTCAAGTAAAATCTGTTTTCTCCACCTCATTATAAACCCATCCTTGAGTTGCCACCTTGACGCTGTCAGCGAGCTTCTTTTCCTTTTCTCAGGCTCTAAAGAAAGATTCACAGTGCCTGGTTTTGCTTCCATTTCCTTCTGTGTCCTTCAACTTTCTGAAATCCCATTCCTTGTTACGCATGATGCTTACACTCCTGTTTTTTCTAAACTGCTCCCTGGGGAAACTGGTCAGCACCTTAAAACTATGCACTGAATCTAAGTAACTGAAAAAAAAATGGAGGAAAACATTTTAACATATAATTGGATTAAATCACCTTTAAAGTAAAAGAAAAAATTACTAGACTATTACAAACCTTTAGGAAGTTATTAAATCTCACGTCAATTTTCTTGTTATTACTATTGCTTTCTTTTTTCCTCCAAAGCACTGCCAAAATGAGGATAATTCAGCTGAGCTGGTTATAAAATAAAGAGGCTAAAAATTACTACAAATTATCAATAAAATTAGCTAGTATCATGTTTTCATTTGTTCTAATTGATTTTCATGCAAAAAATATACTGTAAGTATAAATGACAGAAACATTAAAATCTTATTAAGCAATCTTCACTAGCATTTCATCGGTCAATTCTGTTTGATCAGGAATTGGAGCATTTTATAAATACTCTTGTGCTCTACACAAAACATCTACTCAGATTTGATATCCATTTTCTTTTCCGGTTTTGAAAGTTTCACCTTTTACCCCTCTTCCTGAGCTACTCACTGCATTTCCATACAATGTGAATTTAAAAAAATATTGCTAGAACTCCCCCCGCCTTTCTTTCCTTTTCAACCAAATTTATATTGTAGTTCAAGTACAAAATATTCAGAGTAAATAATTACTAACCTGACTGAAAGGTCTCACTTGAACTGCCACTTTCACACTGTCAACATTTGGCATTTTTTTAAGCTTTCATTCAGTCACGAATACTCCCAAGGAGAAAAATATCCAAGTGCATGCAACTGCTTCTCTAGAATGACCTGTTCTGAGATAGAAAAATCACGGCCCCAGAAGAAACTTCTTTTACAAGGTTAGTCTGTTATTAATACATTCATCCATTATGTACAAGGTATTAGTTAACCAATAAATTATTTCTTAGAGTAACTGCAGTAGTTTTTACTAATTGAAAAGTTTAATGTCAGGTTCCACCATTCTGTAGTCTGCAAAGTTGCATCCATATATAAATTAACATACATAAAAATAACTCATTGTCTAAAAGACTGCACATCAAAATAGTACTTCCATATCTGCTTTTAAAAGAATAGGTTTTTTTAATTTATTTTTACAAATTGAAGCTTTATAGGGACATTTACTCCATAACCCAAGATTATTAATGAAATAATTATTCAAAAATATGGTTTGTAACTAAGAATTCTGTACATTTCTGTACCTTTTTCAGCCTATTATGTTAGCTTTACCATCAGGTTTTCAGTGCTGTGATATGCAGGCTTCAAATATTGCAAAATATGTTTACAGACAGTAATTATTTCAATTACAGTAGTGTTCCTATTAACCTTATGAAAATAATTTTGGCTCAAATTTCAAAGTATGTGGGTAATATCCCTTTAAATTTGATATGCTATTGTAACCATCACACCCTCTATACAGTTAATTTTTTGCTGACAACAAATTGTAAAAAATAGTGAAACATCTGAGGCGTGATCTAGTTTTATAAACTAAAGAGCAGCTTTGCCAAAGTTTAAGACAAATACAATAAAAAAAATATTGCACGGCTTCATACGCAATTGTTTACATTCTGACTTCAGTACAGTACAACTTAACCATGAATATAAGGAATTATCAGTTTGTATTGCGAGCCCAATTATTTGTGCCAGAAGGTCAAACATAATTTATAAAACTTAAACTAGTATGTTTTTAGATGTTTACTTGTTATAGGAGTTCTAAGCAAACTTTTAAAAAGCCATTGGCCTCACTTTTCAGGGCCAGCAACTCTTGCAAACCAACGTTAAAATTTCTGAGCGATACAGGCCATTCAACCCACTATTCCCTCAAAAAGCTATCAGACAGTAAGCATATTGTGAAGTATCCATTTTTATTTAACATTCCTAAAATAAGCTGTATTTACATATTATATAAATGTATGAAGTCTTAATATAAAATAGAAAACTGCATCGACTGAGGAAATCACACTCCATATGGAGTTACTTATTGAAGACCATTTGTTTATGAAATTTTACAATAATTTATATAAATTATCTCTTCCAAATTAGATGATTTTTTCTTTTTACTAATCCACACAATTCTGATGACTTTACAAACAGTGGTGTACATTATAAACTTAAAAAACAGTTACAGCATCTTCCGGCGCACAACTGGCTTTGGAAAATTAGACAGTCTTTTGTTGTTCTTTCGTAGAGTCTTTTCTGCCGCATCTGCTGTTTCTTTCTGTTTGCTCTTTGTTCCATCCACTGGACTTCCAAAAGGAAAGATGAATTTTATTTCCACTGGTGGAGGTGACCAAGAAGCTTCTTTTCTTGTGGTTCCAAAAAGAAAGGGAAGTATCAAATTGATTTTTTTTTTTTTTTTAACCAGCAGTATTTAGTAGAGGGGAAAAAACCAAACACATGTGGAATTACAAAATCAATGCCAAAGAATTATTTATGGGCTTCTTTGTAGATAGGATCAAGGCAGAAAAGGTACATAAATAAGCTTCCTTTTACTTTCATTCCTTACCAGACTGTCCCAAGCATTCTCAGTCACTATTCATATGAGCCTTTAGACCCTCCCAACCCCAGCTTTTCAGAGGCAAACATCCTCAAACAGTTTTCCAGAAGGAACCAGAAAACGTGTC
>VYZW01043364.1:22409-35603 GCA_013401315.1 Balaeniceps rex | reverse complement strand
AGAGATGAGATCTGTATGGAAATGGTGAAAGTCCTGTTTGCATACAACCCTGCAGATACATATGAGCAAAAGCTGGATTCTGTCACTACAGCTCAAATCCAGAGTGCAGCATTCTTTGGGAGCCATCTTGCTGAATGAAAGCTAAGCAAGAAACTTGCAGGTGGGATTCAGTGTGGGAAAATCTGGCCTTTTGGAAAGTAGTCCAGAGTCTGGGTACAACCCAGTCATTCCATACATTATCAGGAAGACAATTATGAGTAGGTTCAGGTCTGATGTCTCATACAAAAGATAAACATAGGGCCATCTCTCTGCCTAAGTTGTTTGGAAAGGTGCAAGTCCACTGCAGTGCTATCATCTTACTGGTGACTGCTGTCTCTAGCTATCCTATAGCTAGAGTGTCATACCTCCACTTGTCAGTAAGAAGAACAGAAAACCACAAAAAGAGTACCTGACGTATGCTTACTTTCCCCTGCATGATGATCATTTAGCTCATCTTCTTGTCTATTTATTGGTACTATCCATCAGAAGATGAAATGGCTAGCACTATTCTTTTCCTATACAGCCTCTTAAGGATTTCATGCTCATGTAAATTTAGATCACATCTTCTAGGCATTCTATGAAGAACAAGTGAAGATGGATATTGTATAAAGCTAAGTTTTGGCACAAGATATTCTTTTCCTTCCATTTTTTTCTTGGAGATATTACAATAAACACAAACCTTAAAGAAACATGAAAAATAGTTACTAACTTCATAATAAAGTATTTGTTATCTTTAGCTAATTAAGAATTGCTGCAGAATTACTGGAATCAGCAGGTCTGTTTTAGAGCGAGAAACTGAGGCAAAGTTATTAAAATCACTTGCCCCCAGCTGCCTAGCAACAAGGCAGGAGCTGTAGAAAAAAAGGCAAGTCTTTTTGAATCCCTTTCTCAGTCCACTAAGAAAGATTTTTTTCCCCCTTCTACCTTCAAAATACTGTTAAACTGTTTGAAACCTCAAAAATGGACAAAATCTTTCTGCTTTATATTTTGGTCACCAGTTCAACTTTGCAGTTTTAATTTTTCCCAGTAATTTGACCATCCTTTTCAGCAATAGTGCTGACCAGTGATAGCTATTTTAACAAAAAAACCTATTTTAACCCCATGGCTTATATCAAAGTATTCATCTTGCACCATATCTTGAAAATCCAATTCTTACACAAGCAAAATCATTACAGAGACGCAAGTGCTCTGAGGACAGAACTGGGAGCACACAGGGGTTGTTTTCAATAGAAGCATAAAACAGTTTTAAATCAATTTCAAAGTTCAATACCCTCCAAGGGAGTGTAATGAGAGAAGTATATGCAGTGACTCTGCTTTGCCTGAGACTATTTTGTTAGTTTGCTGCTTTACCTGGGAGACTTTACCCTTCCATTTTCTAGATGGGCAAGTAACTGGAGTACAATATGCAAGCACCTGAGAGGGTCATAACAGGTGAGGATTAATTCTGTATTCTGACAATCCTTACACAGTTGTATCCACAGCTCTGACTTCTTAAATTTTCACCAGATAAACTTGGTCCATATGGTCAATGAATAATACTTCTTTAAATGAACTAATTAGCCAACAAGGACAGGAAACATGCTGAACTATAGGAATAAAGGATTTACATTCAGTTCATTCAACTCTGACCACGTAGCTCTTTAGTGCAGAGGAAACCTTTCCTGAGCTTTTGTCCCAGCTTTTTCAAAGCCAGCAAAATAGGTGCTGTGGATGGTAGGGCTAGTAGAGAATTAGTCTGAGTTTAAAATAAATGAATTCACTTTTGTCCAAAATTTTATGAGACCGGAAAGAGGAGAAATGGAGATTCTTACCAAGATGTTGTGAGGACATTCTCCTGTTTGAAATGTTAGAAGCAATCCCAATAAAGAGACCATGAGGTAGAGGGAATTTAAAGTGGTCCAGGCAACATAAGGAGTGCAATTTCTCACATAAATATCACATGTAAGACAGAGGTAAAAAAGTAGGCTATATATGTTCCCTTTTCAATATATTGAAATTAATGAGAAATATTCTTTGCTTAATATGCATGACTTTGTGTACCAATAAAAATGTTATTAGGAATTCTAGCAATAGGTCGGTTTCTATTGCAAAGCGTGTCTTACTAAATGTAAAGTTCCTTTAGTTAGGTGGTGATGCTAAGCTAACAGCCTAAAAAAGATATTTAATGAAATTTTGCTTTGTAGGAAATCTGTCAGATAGCCCATACACAACTGTATTTCTGTTTTTTAAATAATCTGACAGTATTTATCTAACATGCAATAACTGTCTTATTAAATAGAAATTAAATGTCTATCAGAGATATTTAGTCTGAAGTGTTACTGCTTCACCTGGCTAATATCAAACTCCTTCATGCTTTTCAATGTCTATGTAAGAAATCTAATTACTATATCTTAAAAAATTTCTTTTAATTTCTTTCAATTTAATTTTACAGAAGTCTTGAATTGCCTTCTCTTTACATCTCTTGCTTTGGCCTCATGGTTCTTTGCCTCTTAGCTGATGGTCAGGGTAGCACAGTCACTGTGGGCTATGAACTCTCAGCCAAGTTTAGTGAAGTTCTTCATAAAAACCTTTGAATCTCTGCTATGTATTAATATATACCTCCAGAAATACCTGTGGGATATAAATATGTCATCTTGTGAGCGTGTCTACAAAGAGATGGTGAAGCTGAGCTGCTCTGGCAGCTGTATCACAAAAAAAAGGCTCATTGATAGCTTGAGGACTAAACTGTATCTTGAAGGCAAGTATCCTTTGTCATGGTATGAATCAGTTATTGTATGTATCCCTTTGCTATTAAACATCATTTTGTCATGCATTCACACTACTTTGTTCCATTTAAAGATGTGCTTAGTATTGCAGGGGAAAAAAATGGATCTAGGTTCACATCATGAATTTAAATGCTTTTCTCTCCAGTTTAGTGACACTTTGACTAATTCAGTAACAAGTCAGTACAATGCAGACAGAAAGTTTGATTCACAGTTTCAGTACACATATTTCCACAAAATTAAGAGGCATTTGGGATTCCACTTTCAATATCTCCTTACCATTTTTTATTTAAAATCTCTTAAAAGAAAGAACACATGTCTCTCTATGTAACTTTGACGGAAGTTGAATACAATCTTTACAGCCAATATAATTAGACATCTAGCAATGCTTAAGCACTGTTTAGGTTAATTATTTATTTGTAAATGCTATTTATATTCAAATTACTGTTTGATCTTATGAAATTCATCATGTTGTATATATATAAAAATTGTTAGTTATTTATAAAATTCTTTATGGAAGTATTGAAAGTTTGCAAGATTTGCTTCTTTCACAGTTGATCTAAATTCTGATGAGAATACCGCTGGCTAGGACAGAATAAAAAAAAAAAAAGTTTAGCTCAAACAGAAACTTGTCTGGATAAAAACTGGCTAAGAAGTAAGGGAGCTGTAATATATTTGGCCTCAAATCAAAGAAACTTCCAGACATCTATTTTAATCAGCCATCGGTCTTGGTGTTTTTTGCCTGGAAAACTGTGATTAATGTTAAATGTGAGCTAGTATGAGAATCCTAAATTAGCATTCAGCAGGAAACAGTAGTAGAATATCAGAAGACTCTTCTGGAAAGAATTAACTTGCAACTTTTCAGCAGCCCAAGGAGAATATTATTTCTTATTTCTAGAGGATTCTGTGCACTATTTTTCATTGAAGCAAAAACAGAGAAGGAAGATTGTGGTTTTATTGCAGACTCACTTAAAACTGTGGTCAAAAAATTAAATTTATTGGCCAACACTGATATTTTTTATGCCCAAAGAGCACATAAGATCCACTACTTTTTCACATTTTTGAGATGCACTGATACGTACACACATACACAAACACATATGCACACACATATGTATTTCATATATGGCTGTGCACTGAGGAATGAAATAAAGAATACATGCTCATTGAGAACTATATCTAGGGCTTTCTTCAAAATGAAACATTTTCAGAAAGCTGACATTGTCGGGATGGGGGGTGAGGGTTGAACAAACAGTATTGAGAGAGAAGTGCTTGCTGACAGGTTGACAAAAGTACATGTAGCTTTTCCTTTTACAGGGGAGAGGTTAGGCACTACACCACCACAGCGGACAAGACCTTGGGGTATTACACAGCTATCCATTCACAGCTTTCACAGTGATGAATGAGGTCTTAGCAGATGACTTGCAGAGAACTGGAGAGAGAGAGAAGCAGAAAGGAGGAGATTTCTCATATGTCTGCCCTTTTTCTCCCTCAGATTGGGTGAGGCAGGTGATTAAAAGATAAAGGCTTGGGCCATCTAATGAAACCCATCTGCTCCTACTCTCCACTGTCAAGTGAGAGAAGCTCTCAGAAGCTCAAGGAACATGAAGAGTTGGTTTAATCAGAACTTATACTCAAGCAGAAATAATCTTGTAAAAACACTCCAGGGCTCTGAGGACAATACTCCTATTCATTGTGGAGTTCCAGATTTATGGATATAACTTACTTAACTGATGCTTAGACTTCAAAATATCCTCAGTTACATTAAGTAAAATTAGGGATTTAATAAAACCTGATGGATTGGAGCATGAGGAAAAAAACCCTAAAACTGTCACTAGATACTTAAGGGGAACTAATTCAGTAGTTCTTCCTTATGAGGCTTCTTGCAGGTTCTTTTAAAGTATCTAATACTGGCTGAAACCATATGGAACATGTCCATTCTGTCTGGTGATGACAAGCCTCATGCAGAAGATTATTAACAATGAAATTAATAAATACATCCTTAACTTGAAAGGTTTTTCCCAATCTGTCATAATAAACAGGAGAAAAAACTTAACAGGATATTTTGGCATCATCAGCCTTTGTGACAACCAGGATGAAACCTTTACAAATTAACTGTTCCTTTTTAAGGAAAAAAAGAAAGTAATTAAAAAAATTCACAGCTTGGGGAAACCGAGAAGTTTAGTCTATGTACAGATCTGCTCCACAATAATGTAAAGTTCTAATTTCACTGGGGTGTGAATGGGAAATGATGAGCAACTTTTCAGGTGAAATGGCTGCTTTTGTCTGTTCATGTTCATGCGTGAATGCTAGTCAAGTGAGACATGGGCATTTCCGACAACTGCAGTGGAAGGCTGTTTGGTATTGCAGCAGAGGTTTGGCTGTCTTGCACTTATTTTTATTGTATTGCTTTTTCAAGGCATTGCTGGAATGTCAGCCAATCAGTCAGTGAAATTCAGTAGTATTTTGAGATGCACAAAATTTTCATCATTGAATCTATTCAGGGAGACAGCATACAGTCATTGTCCCTATTCTCCCTCTGATTTTCTATGCAAATACTGCCAGGCTCACTCAAGGCCACAGGATTTAGTTACTCACTTGACTGAAAAGCATGTCAATGCAAATTCGGGCTGATAAACCAGCATACAAATCTCCAGGGCTTCAGCAAGTTATAATTCAGCCACAGTATTAACAAAACAAGATAGCAATTATGCAGGAATCAGCTGAAAGGTTATTTTTAATTTTAAATTTCTGCCTCTGTACAGTTGGGTGTTGAAAGTAAAAAGCAACACAGGGCATGCTTCCCCATTAGCCAGGCCTTTGGAAACCAGGCAACATACTGTACTGCGCATTACTCAGTGTATGTTTCACAGTAAATTTATCAGCGTTAACCCCGAAAGCAAATGGTTTTTGTGGTGGAATGTTCATTTTAATATTAGTATATCAAATATTTTTGGCTCTGACAATGACAGGCAAATTAGTGCTGACTGTATAAAGGCAGGGTTGTGTGCAGACTTGGGGATGTTAAAAGGGCTCTGCTGATCGCCATCAGTCCTCACCTCCAGGACTGTCTTGTCCTGAACTCAGGCCTCTGCTGTGAAGTCTGATCAGCTGAATTCTCAGCTTTCTCATTCTCCACAGTTTAACTGCTCATATAATACCCTTGTAGAGTCCCTCTAACAGACCTATTTACATTAAAGACTTGACTTTATGTACTCCCATTTGCTGTAGGTAAACTTATTATTCCTCCTTATTAGGAGCTGCTCAGCAATCTCCCACTGCTAAGAGCTGGTACTGTCCCTGTGAAGTCAGTAGCCTCTGTATGAGGCTCTATTAGAGTCCATAAAGATACTGATACTGAGGAGGCTGCTGTCAGGGCCCTGAGAGGCTTGGCTGCCCCTGCCTGACTTCTCCTGTGGCTTCCCCACCCTGCTTACAGCCCAACACTCAATGTCATCTCCCTGGGGCCATCAATTGCTGCCCCAACAACACTGCAGCAGGGCCAGTCTCCAGCTCCCCACAGCCCTGCCCTGCTCAGCCATGGGCCCTGCCAAGCCAGGCCTACCTGTGGGCCCATGGCCCATCCTGGCCCTGGCCCATTTCTGTACCCAGGGAGGTGCCCCATGCCCAGGGCTGGGGCTGCCTCTGGTGCCCCCAGCTGCCCTGCTCCTGGCTGGGGCAGTGGGATGGCCCCTAGCTGTCAGTCCCTGCCCTGCCACCTTGGGGAGAATCCCTGTGGAGGCCCACAGAGAGCTGCTGACACATGCAGTGCCCTGGCAGTGGCCTGAACACATGGTCAACACCTCTGTGAGAGAATTGAGAAGAGGCAGGGAGTAAACTCAAACACTGGAAGTCAGCTGGTTGTACCCATGAATCGTTAGGCTGTTTCCTGTCAAAATTTTGGCCCAAGGCAGCTGGCCCTGTCCCAAATATACTCGGGATGTTAACTATTCCCAGCAGACAGTTTGCATGTTTCTACCCTTTTCTGAGGTGGGAGAGTGCATAATAAAATTGGTACTAGCTCAGCATGGTCACTTTGGATCTCAGGTCAGAGAAAAGTCCAAGTCACACTTAAGTTATTAGTGTAAGCGCAACCAAGATAAACTCTCCATTCATATTTTGTGCTTGATTCAGTTTCCTGGACATCCAATTGCCAAGCTCTATTGGAGATAACTTAAGGACTATCCAGCCCAAACTCTGGCTGACACCAGGGAAAACCTTGGGTCACCAGTAGGTTTCCCTCATATCAGTCAGTCCACATGAACATCTTACAGATCCTGAGGCATCTGAGATACCACTTATATGATAACAAATGCGCACTTGAATCAGGACTTCTGTGCTTACAAGAGCAACCTGTTCAACACCCCCACAACAGATAGGTTCCTGCAACACAGCAACTTTTGAAAAAATTGACAGTTAATTTTAGTTTGGGAAGGTGCATCTCACAGTTATAATTGTTCATCTTCTGAACAACAACATTGCTTTAATATATAAAGTTCTAAAAACTTGGGACACAGTGGTGTAAATCAACATCTCTGTGTAACACAAGTGCAGCTATAATCACTGGAAATGTTTCAAATAAAAAAACACCTAGTTCAAAATTAAGGGTCTTTGATGGTGCATATTGTAAATACCATTTTCAGTTCTCTTGGTCTGATTCATTCCAGTATGTTTATATTATATTGCAGGACACATAAAAAAACCATTTTTACACACACATGTGGAAACCAATTAAAAGCCTTGTGAAATCAGTTGGATACTTTCCTTAATTTTCCAGAAGAATTAGGGAGGTAATACAGCAGTGAGTGTCTCAAATATTCAGATGAGAAGTATCACTATGCAGAAATAATCAGTTTTGTTTAACTGGACAGCTTTGACTGTCTCTATGTTTTGTGTGAATTTCCATGTTCATGATTGCACATTTTAACTACTCTAAAAATGCCTGGAGCCAGAGGCAGGCACTTCAAATTACATCAAAATAAATGAATGTATATCAGTAGTAATGTTCACTGCTTCTGCTGGATGCAAAGACTGGCAAAATACACTCATCAGTATAATCTGCATGTTTGAACAACATACCTCTAAAGCCTAAATAGGATGAAAATTAGCTTTCGAATTACAAAGCCTGGATTAAAAGTGATTTCATGAGTTAGCCACAGCAAACAAGTATGAAGAGGAGGAGCAAAATAAGAGATGAGGTATAAAGGACTATTAGCAGAACTGGAGGGTCTGGTTAGTGTCACCAGCTCTTCACCTGCATTAGGCTGGACAGTATCATGTTATTCAAAACAGCCTTTCTTTGAGCTGTTTAGATAGTCTAATAAAAGGTGCTTTTACTATTTTCTTCAGCTTCTTACAGATGGATTGACAGAATCTGAAACCAAACTGAAACTGAACCATTCCTGTAATCTTAGCACTGGTCTTTTCTCCAGCTACCTCAGCAGTTTGTGCTTGCCATTTGGGTGTCAGGCAAGTTTCTGAGTAATCAGAGGCAGAAGAAAAGAAACAAGAAAAAAGAAGAAGGGAAAAAAAGCTTTTGAGAACATAATGCCAGTGATCACAGAGCAAAATATTTCATACTAAAAGCATTGCTTATTTCTACTATTCCCTCTCCTCCTTCCCCCGCTCCAGTACTTTTCATGATCCTGTTACTGAAAGAGGTTGATGGCATTACATTTGTGACAGCCATATAATTTTATTGAAATGTTCATATGCTATTTTTTTCTTTTGAAGGGCAAAATACTGAAGTGATCTCTCTCCTGTTTGTTTCTTTGTTTTTTTTTTTCCAAAGGGCAAATCAATGTGTCTCTTTCCTATGTGTCTGGCCAGCTTGCCACAGCTTTCATTTCTCTTCCAGAGAGAAAATTCCAGAATGGCAATTTCAGACAGAAATTCTGCAACCTAAAGACAATTGCCATTAGGCCACAAGTGTCAGCATCGAGAGATTTCTTCCCCTTTCCCTTTTGTTCATTCGATCTTTTTCTTTCTGAGCAATGTTTCTACAAAAATATTTTGCATTTTCTTTTTCCTCTTTCAGAAACAAAAAACCCAAATCCAAAACCTAAACCAAAATGCTGGACAGAGAATTAAGAGGCTACTTTTCGTGTGCCTGCTCAGACTGTTCAGATGTGAGAGCAGAGCTGAAAAAGGGCAGGGGATGGAAAGGGAAAAGTGAGAATGTTGCATTTAAGTTAGATCATGCACCCAAAGGGTTGTCACACCTAACAATTGTAGAGCTAATGTTCATAAAATGTAAAAGCATTTCTGCAGTGTCAGACCTTGGCAGGGCTATGAGGAAATAGTATAATCTTGTTTTCCATTTATGCTGGCTAGCTGACATTTCTGTCTCAGTCTGGCATGCAGTAATCATTAAAAGAGCCTGGCGTTTCACAAAATTTGGTAAACAAATGAGGGTTTTGGGGATTTTTTTTCCCCTTTAAATTTTTTTCTGGGCATATAAACCTGCTATCAAATGTGACTGAGAAATTACATTTGCATGCACACACCTACAAAAGATTTGTTTGGCCCTGTAACTACTATAGCTATTTTAAATTCACACTGTGCACATGTATATATATGCATACATTCAGGCACAGTTTTGATGTCACACACGTGTATTATAGTTAGGGCAAGATTATGAGCTTTTACTTATGGGCTTGAGAGGGATAATGGGAGCCGGACTTGCCCTTTACTTCTGTGTAGGAACTACCCATTTAGTAGGACACAAAACAAGAGGCAAAGCCCTTCTGTTAGGCTACCCATGAGAGCAGGGAGTATGTAGATGAGGGACACCCAATGGTCAAAACATTGAAAGTAACCTCAGTTCAAGTAACTTAAGATCAGATTCCTAAAAGAACTGAGAAAGTACCACCTAGACAGAATTTGAGTGCCTATGCTTTAGCAGCGTAGGAGCAGGATTTAGCAGGATTCTGAACTCCCTCTCACATATGCACACACTAACTCTAAACCTATGGATGTCCAGTTTTTTCCAGAAATTATCCAGGTGTCTAAAGCACTATTTCTGTTTTTATGAATAAGTACCTCCTTTTGAATAGGACTAAGCTACTTACCAAACTCAGACCTCAGTATGGTCAAATTAGGTGTTTTACCACGAGACAAGGATAGAGCAAGGCTAACTAATTCACAGAACATCAATTTCTACAGAATAATTGCATCTATCACTGCTGGAAAAATGTTAGTACTTTCCTTTTCCTTCTCTTATTGCTTTGGTATATTAGTGCAGTGGTTAGAGCTACCACACAAAAATTGACAGAACCACAAAATGACTGAGGTGGGAAGGGATCTCTGGAGATTGTCTAGTCAACCCCCCCTACTCAAAGCAGGGTCAGCTATAGAAGGTTGTTTAGGGCCATGTCCAGTTGAATTTTGAATATCTCCAAGGACAGAGATTCCATAACCTCTCTGGGTGACTTGTTCCAGTGTTTTACCACCTTTGCAGCAAAAAAAAAAAGTTTCAAAAAGCTGAAACATCATTTTTCAAAAGCTGAACAATCCCAGCTCTTTTATCCTCACTTCATATGAGAGCTGCTTCAGCTTCTCAGTCATCTTCATGGTCCTTGGCTGGAGTCTCCAATATCCTAGATGTAGAGTCCTCCATGATTTAAAAAATATAGAGATTTACAAGATCAAATCATTCCTCTTTTGTTGTGTATTTATTTTATTTTAAGTAATTTGAGCTTTGTACAGTTAAACTGTTGGTTTTTTCTGTGAGTTGCAGGTGTTCAGGATATTTCAGGATTTGGCCTGTCTGCAGTTTTTTCAGCCAGAAGGAAAATAAAATAGTTCTGTGTTGTTGAATCTTCTTTTTTTCCCATGTATAGTTGAACAATGCAACCCAACAGTACACAGCTGTCTGATAAGAATTCAATCCTTTCCAGGTTTGTAATGGAAGAGCTGTTTCTCAACAGAAGCCTAGATTTAATTGTACTAACAGGGGTTTTTGCATTGAACGTTATACACAGGCACTTCTAAACCAGGAAAAAATACTGCAGGATCTTCACTGCCAGCAAATAGGCAAGATATTGCCTACTTTACATATTACTTGGAAGACTGCCCCTTAGATCGCTATGACATTTAAAACAAAAATTAATTATGCTCCATCCATAGAGCTTCGAGTTTAACTGTGTGGAATCGTCCTAGATTGGCATCATTAACACATGTAAAATTATATGATTAAGGGCTTAGTTAATTATTAAGAATTGCATTGCCTTGTTGAGTGTTTTAGGCAAAATCTGTACTTAAGAATGGATTTTCACTTTTGAGGGTTGAAGGTGCAAAAACATTCAGCTTTTTGCTTCTGGCTACTAATTTTCACCCTGGCAAAACAGGTATCATCTGGGTGCCTGATTGCTCACCTGGACAAAAGTCTCTGTTTTAAAAGATGACTAACAATATCTCCCACTCCCAGCCTTCCTTCTTCTAAAACAATAAAATGAAATCACTTACCAAGAAAAAATCAATTTCTTGAAATGAATTTAAATTAAATTAAAGTTGGTGAGAAATTTGATATCAAGAGTTCTAGAGAGTAAAGTCATCACTGAACAAAATCAATACAGGATCCCCTAATTCAGGCTTCTCCACCTATTTACCTCAGCCCTGATCTGGAAGACACATTCGTAGGCCAAGATNAATGGTGCCAGATTATATCAAAGTGTATATTCATATAGTTGGGAACTGGAAAATGCAGAGCTTAGCAACTAATTTTATATAGATCATTAAATAGCTGTCAGAAAGTAACAGTCTGGGGTCACTACTACCCTGAACTGAAAGTGGAATAGTGACCTGTAATAGGGAATAAAAAGCTCCATATTCCATTATTACCAGGGTGAGTTACTTTTATCATTATTCCAACTCTCTTTTTTTAGCTTTCACCAAATTTCTAAAATTTACAGCATGGATGCTGAGAGTCTGGTTTACTGCTGGATTAACAACGTCTACTGTTAGAGGAAATGTAAAAGATAACCGTTATTCTGAAAACAAGATGAAGAAAGAAATAGAATTTATGTAAACACTTTGAATGGATTTGTGCTGTCTTTCTGTGTTTTGACTCTAGGATCCGGCAGAGGATGTTTTGATTGACAAGAGCGGTTTTTAACCAGGTTACTTTCAGTGGAAAAGTCACATAGTTCTACTCCAAGAAGAAGGAGTATTCAAGGCAGGTAGAATAAAACATATGAGAGAAGGGCTCTATAAATATTAAGAAAAAGATTGATATTATAGTAAAGAAATCATGTATACTGCGCAAGCACCCTTTATACATATAAAGCAAATGTACCTTCTGTTCACTTAGTCCAGACACCTTATGCATGTGATGTAGAATTGCTCCCCCACATCTGGATTCAGACTACTAATCACCAGCTGTGGTGTTGTCTTTATACTGGGGCTTTGTTGTCTGGGGAACCAGTTTTGGGAAAGAAGCCATATATGGTTTTTGTTCTTGAAAATGATAAAATTGGCGGGGGGGAAGAAAAAAAAAGGGGGGGGGAACAACGATATGACCCGAATGAAACAGACATAGGAGAATGACCCTAAGGAATGAGATGACAAGCACATACCTAAAACCCTGAGCCCCTTATGGCCCCATATTTTCCTTCCTCTTTCCATTGTCTTCCAATTGCAAGGACTCCAGATATCTCCCTTTTGCCTTCCCACTGTCAGGGGTTCCATTTATTCCCAGTGCTTTTCTCCATAACTATTACCTGTCTTTTTTTCTCCCTACTGCCAAATCTACCACCAAGCAAATTAAAATGCTACAGATTAAGTGTAAAAACTTGTTCATTCAATTAAAAAAATGTATAAACTGATTGAAATGATTCTGTAGCAGGCCAGTGAGAAGGAAACTGTTGAATCTTCTCACCACAATAGAAACATGGAAGAATGAATTAATAGAGCTTTTTAATTTTAATGTTCATGTCCTTTTTAAACTTTCTTGTGCAGAAAAAAGGAAACACTAAAATATCCGACAGCATGGTGATGTTTACTTGACAATAAAAGATAAAATGTACAGGGTAGTTTGGTGCTCGTAGTACTTGTACTTAATTTGTGACATAAACCAACGTCTAGAACACCCTGTATGGTGTCTAACAATTAAATTAAATGCAAACATTAATCTGGGACAAAAATTCTCTTCTAGGAGCAAAATAACGGATAAGAGCTCTGAAACTTCTCTTTATCTCATGTTCCCTGAACTCCCACAGACTCACTCAATGTTAAACCATCTTGAGGATCTCAGCAGTAAATTTGAATCTTGCAATATTGATTTCATGGATACATTTTCTGCAAACAAACCTAGCTGGCCTGATTTCTGATTATATCACTTCTTTAATACTTGTCTTTTAAATAATTCCTCAACATGCAGTTTATGGGACAGAAG
>VYZW01043364.1:6790-19707 GCA_013401315.1 Balaeniceps rex | reverse complement strand
TTAAAAAAAAAAAAAAAGAAAAAATTAAAAAGATTTGGCTATTGAAAAGATAACAATTGTTCTCATTTCAGATATTCTTAAAACTCCTGGGTTTATAATAATCTAGTTAGGTCTGCCATGCTAGATATAACATCAGCTTGTCACAGGTATTTCTCTGACTCATGCTTACTCATTGAAGGTCACTATTAGAGTTCAGTGTCTGAAGAAACTTCCAGTTTTCTTATGATAACAATCTTTTGCTTTGTCCACTTTTAACCTCAACTGTTTCCATTCTTTCCCCATGCTTTTTTTTTTGGTTGGAGAGCTCTTCTTGAACTCTGAAATGCTATTTAATTCTACATACAGATAGAAGTCTAGAGTTTTGATATGTGGAGGAGTCAACAGGAGGATTGAATAGACACTACTGTCTACTACCTATGTTTTTGGATACATTAGGAACTGTAGAAGTTTTTGAACAGGGGGAACTTGAGCGCAAAGAAACCAGCTGCACCTTACTCATAATGGTAAAAAGCTAAACGAAAACTAAAAAGCTTGTAAAGGATTATTTAAATCAGAAGTTAAAAGAAAGCCAGGTGTTGCACAAGAGCAGCTACTTTGAGTCTGCAAAAGTGATATCAAAGCTAATGCTAAGTGTGCCCCTCAAAAGAGAGGAAGGAAATCAACAAAGTAAGCATAACACCTTATACATAGAATATACAACATTAGTTAGTGAAATGGGGGCAAAACTTCTTAGTGTTTCCTTACCTATGCTGGGAGCCTGGAAAATAAGATAAAGAATTATTACAAAGCTCGGAATCAAAACAACAACTCTGACATACCATGTACCTCAGAGACTTGTTGGAAGGAGGATAAGCCATGGGATGCTGAGTGGCCAGGCTTCCAGCTTCTTAGGAATGCTAGACTAGGATGTAATGGAGGNAATATGAAGCTTAAACAACATTAAAGTGTTATGATAAAAAAGGAAAAGCATTATTCCTTTTGGGTGGAAATCTCACGTTATTAATAAAAATGGAGAACTAGCATGGAACTATGTCCTCATCAGAACAATGGTAGTGATCAGGAAATACTGAGTGAAACTAAAGAAGTTCCAAATTTGGGAGAAATACTAAGTGTGAGAGATTCTGATTACCTATCTAGAAATCTGAGAAGTGCTTGAATGAGGTGTAAACTTGTATTTTTGGATATGATGGATGGTTTATTGCTAGAACAAAAAAGTCTTAGAACCCACAGGAAAAGATTCTGTTAAGAATTTGGTCTTCAGCAGTGCAGGAGGACTCATTTCAAGAGGTATTATTGGGAAACATGATCTGTAGTAATGAACGTGCCAAAGAAGTTTTAAAAGCAGGAACCAGGTCAAACAAATCCAGAATGTGATTTTCCAGTTTCTGGAAAAGAAGAAAACTTTACAAAACAAATGGGAAAGAAAACCCTGCAAGAAAACTGCCAAGAAGCCAAAAAGTGTCTTGAACTCTACCTAAAAAAGATTACAGTGGGAGTCCAAGTAAAATGAATGTCACATTAAAAATAAAGCAAAATGGATAAAAGACCTCAAAATCCTACATTAACTCAGTAGCTCAGAATAAAAATTGAGGTGGCTGTCATAGAGAAAAGGTCAGCATCTAAGAAATGAAAAACACACCAAATATGGAGAACAGCAGAGCCAATAAAATATGCAGATCATACGTAAGCAGAAAATTAAGAAAACTCAAAAAGAATTTGAAGAGCACCTGGCAAAGTGTGCTCAGACTGATAGTAAAACTTTCTCTAAGCACATCAAAAGCAGGTCTGATAGGGAATTGATGAGATCACATGGTGACAAAATTATGAAAGAACACTTGGGTATGATAAGGTTATATCAGATAAGCACAATGAAGTCTTTGACTTGGTCTTTATTGTTGACAACATTGGACAGATTCCCACATCTGAAGACCTTTTGTAACTTATAGGTCAAAGGAATTCAATCACTTCTAAAAAATATACAGGATATATTAGACAAAATAGATAAATTAGATGTTCATAAGTCAGCAGGACCAGATGATATTTCACCAATGTGTGTAACTTATCATTATGAGGCCACTGTGTGTGCAGGAGAGGAAGATCGTAAAGGTGAGTCTAGGATTAGGGGAATTACAAGAGCAATGAGTCCAGCTTCCATCCATGGTAAGATGGTTGAGTCTATAATACAAAAATAAGATCTTTGAACACATCGATAAACACAGTCTGTTGGGACAGAGTCAGCATATCTTCTATAAAGGGAAATTCTGTCTTACTGACCTGCTGCAGTTCTCTAAGAATGACAGTAAGCATGGGTATAAATAAGATAAAGTTGGCCCTGGCCCAGTGTATTTGGATTTTCAAAAAACCTTTGACCTCACCAAAGGCTGAAACTAAATTATTATAGGGTTATAAATTATTATAAAGAAACTGATTTATTATAGTGTTGATGAAAGTTTCTTTTACACACTGAAAGTTCGTTAAAGGATAGAAAGGATAGGATAGGGTTTAACAGTTGCTTTTCAGGATGGGGAAGGGTATGCAATGGGTTCCCATAGGGTAGGTGCTGGGACCAGTTTTATTCATCATCTTAGGGACCTGGAGAAGAAATGGACAATGAATCTGCAAATCTGTGGCTGATACTAATCTCTTTTGGGGAGAAGAATGCTGAGTGGGGATATTATCTAGGTTTACAAAATCCTGAAAACAAATATGAAGCTGTTATTTACCAAACTGCAATACTAGAACTAAGGGTTCTTCAAACTAGAAGGAGGTAATTTTCAAGCAGATGAAAGACAGTCCTTCTTAAAACAGCAGGTAGTAAATGTCCAGAGCTTGCTGCCCTAGGAAGTTGTAGATGGAGGCAGTGCCAGTAAGTTCAAAAAGAATTAGATGTTAACCTACCAAAAGGTCTAAGCAACAGTGTGCTATTATAACAACAGCTGTGGATGTTGACAGAGGTTGGACTGCAGAAAGCAGCCAGATACATGTTCTCTCACTAAACATCTCCTGCTGCCAGTGCTGGTGACAGAGCACTGGGCTGGATGGGCTGCTTGTCTGACCCAGTAAGAAGGACATCATATATTCTTATGTTTTTAATTCATGGTGCAGTCACCTTCCTGATCACCTCCAAATTCCTGCAATTGAAGTCCTGCAATACCTGCCTAGGTTTCTGCCATGAGGTCCCTGCAAAAACATTGACAGACAATTGTTATGCAGATGGCCCACAAGGACTGTCATAGCTCTGATACCTTCTCGCTCTTTTTAAAAATGTTAATCAAGATATTCTAGTTGTTAATCCTGTTGTAAGTGATCATATTTTGCCCCTCACTCTCTGCATGCCTCGTAATCTCAGTTTGCTTGAATGACATTTTGGTAGTTTCTTAGTCCAGGTCTTTCAATATAACATAAGATTTCCTTTTATCATTTTTACTTCTGACTATTTGCATGTTGTCATCTGATTTTGAAGCTCTCCAGCATTGTTCTCAAGGTTATAACAAGCACAGAGGAAAGTCTGTTGAAGGTCATCAAAAACCTATGCAAGCTAACCTGGTCTCATGACTTCAGGCCTCATGACATGATTTTACAGTGATTAATAGATTAATACAGTTCTTTACAGTGTCAAGTTCCACCTACAATGAAATAATTGTAACTTGCTTAGGACAGTATCCATCTTTAGCACATCACTTTTTCTGAGTCTGATTTGAAATGTAAGCTCAAGTTACAAGACTGAATACAATGAAGTAAGTACTTTTTTTTCCTATTGCCCATAGAGGTATTGGTAACCAAGCACAATTGAATACAAAATAGAGGTATGCTTTGTAAATAATTTCCTTTCACCATAATTAACAAGGCTAAATTAATACTGAAATGCCTCATCTGAGAAGACACAAAGGCAAAAGGTTATGAATTTATATGAGTGAATCTGAACCTTGCTTAAAGACACAAAACCAAACCCAGCATGGTACATCTGTTTCACAGGAGACCTTTGAAATTGTTCATAACAAGTTTATTGATTACTTATTTTAAGAATATATAAAGTATGGAAGGTGACAGCCTTTTAGTAGACTCGGAAAGGTCTCAAACCAATCATTTTCTAGATCTTTGTGAAGCACTGGCTTCTGTCTTTATCTCTTCTTTTCTGTGCTCATTGCTACACATGCACTTTTCAACAAATCAACAAATAAAACTTCTCAGAAAGCCTAGATGCAAAGTGGTATAGGAAACCTATAAAAAGAACAGACTGATCTGGAACTCAGGTGTAGCTTTTCAGCACCAAGAAATTCAAACTAGTGTGGCTAAACCCATCCCCACCCCCCGCCCAAAAAAATAGCCATAGGCAGCAATCTTGCATCAACAAAAGGAAACTGAATGACTGAATACATTTTTCCATATGCTACTTTTATAATTCCAGCTTCTAAAATAGCTTCCAGACTCAAATGCTGTTCCCAATCAAACCTCTCAACATTTTGAGGCTCCTTGACTACTGATAGGATTTCCATTTTTCTGTTTGGGATTTCTCAAAAAATACTATATGGCTATGTTTTGCCTTGTGTTTTCAAGTTTGATTGACATTTCCAGGAAACATGAGTTTAATGTACATTTACTGAGGAAATGATACACCCTTGTCCAGGCTTTCAGAAGCCTGGCAACCCACACAGAAAAGTAGCTTTAATTAGGATGACAGTAGTCCAGGAATCACAGAAAATTCCAAAGTCCTTCAATTTTATCTGAACCAAATTTATAGGAGAAAGTAGATTTGATGAGGCCTGGGTATACAGTTGCTGCAGTCATTAAACACTGAGTTCTACCATGGTTTTGTTACAAGCCTTCATTTGGAGTGGCAAATTCTTGACATAAACAAGAAATTATCTTGTATTCATAGCCACAGTAGGCCTGTTGTGTTCCCTGTTGTCCTTGTGTGTGAGTCATCCTAATATATAACAAAGTATAATTTCCTTTTCATCTTCATTTTACCTTCCTTTTTTTGCACGGGCATATAGGTGGAAAATAAACCCAATACTAAATGACCTACTCCCTTATTGTTTTTCTCAATACCAACATCCTTATGCTGAGATACCAAGTCGCTAATGTTGTACCATGCTGCATATTTCTGTTTAATCAAAAATTGTGATCAATCTGATTATCTCCTGAGCAATGTCTAGGATGAAGAAACATAATATCCAAACCCAAAGCCTGATATACCCAAAACCGTGTAATTTAAGGCTGTTAATTTTATCAAGGAAAGGAAATATGGTCTGCTTGTCATTTATGTAATCAATTTTTATTTTGAAAAACAGCCTTCAGTAGCCGTTGAGATAGGTAAACTTATGGGGCATGTCAGTAGATTACAAAAGTTCAGGTTTGTCATTCTAGTGTAATTATGATAAGATCATATTCTGTTCAGCTTGCACCCAAGATACAGCTTTAGCTTACAGAGACTAGACTGTTTCCTTTTTTTAATAGTAAAGGCAGCTGTCAAATTAACAAAGATGTCAGAGCAGATAAAATGCCTGCAGCCGTGCTGAGCTCTGACAAAGCTTTCTTTTACAGGTATGCTGTTGCCTCCTTCACTATCATACTAGACAAGACTTTAAAAATATCAGTAACTGCCATTTGAATAATCTGGTCTTTGATCTTTTCAATAATAAAATAATCCTCAAGTCTTTTAGAAATACCATTAAATTAGTGCAATACAGCAAATTCTCTACATTTTGTTAAATCCAAGTTTTATTTTACCAACTAAATGTTTTGAAATACGGCCAGCTCCAGCACTCCGTATATAGGGGTCTTATATAGGGGCTATACAGACTATACAGGCTTCCTGCATTTGCCGGAACCAACTTTCCATTCCTTTAGCTAATCTATGTACACTTGCTTGATTCTCTTTTGTCCAAAGGAGAATGATATAACAATGATGACAATGATTTCCTTGTTCACAATGAAGAGGTTAGAATACTAAAAAGAAAACTCTCAAGAATAAGCTGAAGAGGACAGCGTTTAAACATGACAGTTGGCAAAATATGCGTGAGCATTTGTTCAAAACCAGTCCAGGTAATTTACAATGCTAAGTGACGCCACTCCCATGTCCGAACTTTACCAGAGCCCTTCACAGGCATTTACTAAGGTTCTTGTATGAAAAAGAGAAGTATATATGTCCTGGTTTCAGCTGGGTTAGAGTTACTTTTCTTCCTAGTAGCTGGCATAGTGCTGTGTTTTGGATTTAGTAGAAGAATGCTGATAACACACTGATGTTTTAGTTGTTGCCAAGTAGTGCTTAGACTAGTCAAGGACTTTCTTTTTCAGCTTCCCATGCTCTGCCAGGTGCATGAGAAACTGGGAGGGGGCACAGCCAAGACAGTTGATCCAAACTGACCAAAGGGCTATTCCATACCATATGACGTCATGCTCAGTATATAAACTGGGGGGAGTTGGCCGGGGGGCAGCGATCGCTGCTCGGGGACTGGCTGGGCGTCGGTCAGTGGGTGGTGAGCTATTGCATCACTTGGTTTTTTTTCCTAGGTTTTGTTTTTCTCTCTCTCGTTCTCCTTTTCATTGCAATTTTATTGCTATTATTATTATTATTATTTTATTTCAATTATTAAACTGTTTTTATCTCAACCCGCGAGTTTTCTTTTGCCCTTCCAATTCTCTCCCCCATCCCACCGGGGAGGGGGAGGGTGAGCAAGTAAGTGGCTGTGTGGTGCTCAGTTGCCAACTGGGGCTAAACCACGACAAGATAAAACTAAAAAGACATCAGTTTCTTAATATTCATACAGGTGGTTTGAAGACAACAAGGATAGATGTAAAGAAGTTACTGTATTTTTAGAGAAAATAACATTAAGGAGAGACCTTTGATGTCATAACTTGTTACACTTTCTGTAATGGTCGGCTACAGCTCAGAGTACTTCCACTGCTTTGTCTGTTCTAAACAAAAGAGGCTCCTATCATTTCCTTTTGGGGGATTATATTGTTTACAACAAAAACAGATTCTTTCTCAGAAGGGTGTGTTTAGGGTTTTTTGTTTTGTTTTTTTTTTTTAAGCTAGTGTTCGTTGCAAATACCGATTTTTCAAAATTTTAATTCATTAGTCCTGGCTATCTATCACAGAGAGAAAGACATATTGACATGAAAACATATAGTATATTGACATGAAAACACATAGTATATGTATGCAAAATCCTTTGTAAAAAAATTCTTGGAACTTCTGGAAATGTGAATAGTTTCATGTGATGACAACTTTTAAAACACAGCAAAGCACCTTTTAAATTATAGGGACTAAAATCCAAAAACCACTTTATCCATTGACCTATAACTCAACCTCAAGGAAATGGAGTTATATTAGCTGGGGAATGCTCTGTCAAACAGATACATTTCTTTATTTCCATGGACGCTGTCATGGTTTAACCCCAGCCAGCAACTAAGCACCACACAGCAACTTGCTCACTGTCCCCGCAGTGGGATGGGGGAGAGAATCGGAAGGGTAAAAGTGAGAAAACTCATGGGTTGAGATAAAGACAGTTTAATAAGTAAAGCAAAAGCCACACACACAAGCAAAGCAAACCAAGGAATTCATTCACTACTTCCCATCAGCAGGCAGGTGTTCAGCCATCTCCAGGAAACCAGGGCTCCAACACGCATAATGGTTACTTGGGAAGACAAAATGCCATCACTCCAAACATCATAGAATCACAGAATCACAGAATCATTCGGTTGGAAAAGACCTTTAAGATCATTGAGTCCAGCCGTACCTGTCCACTACTAAACCATGTCCCTAAGTACCTTGTCTGCCCGTCTTTTAAATACCTCCAGGGATGGGGACTCGACCACTTCCCTGGGCAGCCTGTTCCAATACTTGACAACCCTCTCCGTGAAGAAGTTTTTCCTAATATCTAATCTAAACCTCCCCTGGCGCAACTTGAGGCCATTGCCTCTCGTCCTATCACTTGCTACTTGGGAGAAGAGACCAACACCCACCTCGCTACAACCTCCTTTCAGGTAGTTGTAGAGGGCGATAAGGTCTCCCCTCAGCCTCCTCTTCTCCAGGCTAAACAACCCCAGATCCCTCAGCCGCTCCTCATAAGACTTGTTCTCCAGACCCTTCACCAGCTTCGTTGCCCTTCTCTGGACACGCTCCAGCAACTCAATGTCCTTCTTGTACTGAGGGGCCCAAAACTGAACACAGTACTCGAGGTGCGGCCTCACCAGTGCCGAGTACAGGGGAAGGATGACTTCCCTGGTCCTGCTGGTCACACAATTTCTGATACAAGCCAGGATGCCGTTGGCCTTCCTGGCCGCCTGGGCACACTGCTGGCTCACATTCAGTTGGCTGTAGACCAACACCCCCAGATCCCTCTCCGCCAAGCAGCTTTCCAGCCACTCATCCCCAAGCCTGTAGCGTTGCATGGGGTTGTTGTGGCCCAAGTGCAGGACCTGGCACTTGGCCTTGTTGAATCTCATACAATTGGTCACAGCCCATTGGTCCAGCCTGTCCAGGTCCCTCTGTAGAGCCTTCCTACCCTCAAGCAGATCAACACTTCCACCCAGCTTAGTGTCATCTGCAAACTTGCTGAGGGTGCACTCGATCCCCTCATCCAGATCATTGATAAAGTTGTTGAACAAAACTGGCCCCAACACTGAGCCCTGGGGAACACCATTCGTGACTGACCTCCAACTGGATTTAACTCCATTCACCACCACCCTTTGGGCCTGGCCACCCAGACGGTTTTTAACCCAGCCCAGAGTATGCCTGTCCAGTCCATGGGCAGCCAGTTTCTCCAGGAGAATGCTGTGGGAGATGGTGTCAAAGGCTTTACTGAAGTCCAGGTAGACAACATCCCCAGACTTTCCCTCATCCGCTAAGCGGGTCACCTTGTCATAGAAGGAGATCAGGATAGTCAAGCAGGATCTGCCCTTCATAAACCCATGTTGACTAGGCCTGATCTTCTGATTGTCCTGGACATGCTGTGTGATGTCACTCAAGAGGAACCGCTCCATAACCTTCCCCGGTACCAAGGTCCCACCCTTCCTTCTTCTTCTCCCAGCTTTCTATATGCTGAGCATCATGTCATATGGTATGGAATATATATTGCTTTGGTCAGTTGGGGTTAGCTGTCCCAGCTGTGTCCCCTCCCAACTTCTTGTGCATCTCTAGCCTTCTCAGTTGGTAGAGAATGAGAAGCTGAAAAGTCCCTGACTTAGTGTAAATGCTATTTAGCAACAACTAAAACAACAGTATGTTATCAACATTATTCTCATGCTAAATCCAAAACACAGCACTATGCCAGCTACTAGGAAGAAAATTAACTCTATCCCAGCTGAAACCAGGACAGACGCTAACAGAACTTGGAGGAAAAGGAGTGTTCTCTCCCTCACCTCGCCTTGGTTCCATCACCTTTGAATCAAATCATATAACAATTTATACTTCCTTTGGGTACCTATGACTATGAAGATGAGAATAACTAAGTTAGAGTGTTTATATATAATTTGCAGGTAACTACTAATGCCTTACACATAACAGGTATTTACTGACTTGTATTTCAAAGTGTGATATTCCTATGGCAACACAAAAGGTTGTTGTTAAAAGATGTGAACCTGCTCTCACTTTTCTTTATAAAGGAGATGTAGTATGAATGTTGATGTAAACTGCCCCTAATTTACTTGGATCTGCTATCCAAGCTGACAAGCAGATACATGTTTATAGAATGACAAAATAAAAATGCACTGAGAACACAGTTACTGATGACAACCGTGGAACAGAACCTCTGAAAAGAAAAAGTTCCTGTCTGAGGAGTGAACATACATGTACACACATCTACACCACCACACACACATGGATCTTTACAAGTACAATATAGAAAGATCAATAGAAGAAACTTCTATGTTTTTACAATTTCCTCTTTATAGCAATAATTAGCATTAACATTTGTAACCTTTATTTCTCTCAAATATTAATTGCTTTCCTCTCCTGGCCACAAAGAAGCAGATAACATTCACAAAGTTCTCGGTAGTTTCTGCTTGTGAGGGGAATAAAGGAAGGGTTTATTTTTCCTTGCTTTGTTTGGTAGTTTTTCTTCTATCAGGCTGGTTAGTGTTACTTGATAACTCTGTAATGTTCAGCTTATCTATACGCATGTACTAGATCCTGACCTATATGCTTGTACCAAATCTTCTTGTCTTTTGAATTTTTTTTTAGTATAAAACAAAACTATGATTGAACAGTACTCAGTCATAATCAGATGATTTTGATCTTCATGGGAATCATGCATTCTATTTGGTCAGAAATATCATGTTCGCTGTGCTATAAAATGAAGATTGTTTCTTTACTACTACTATGTGAATTTCCAACTGTCCAAAGCTAGGAAATAGATAAATCAACAGAATTAATCAGATTCTGACCAGAAACCAGTGTAGTGAGGCAATTTTCTACATGTGATGAAAAAGTCTGCCTATGGTTAGTGCACATTTCTGATTTTGTAGCCTAAGTTCCTGTTTTTGAAATTGAAATAAATGATTTTGCAAGGCTACTGGATCATTTAGTTTAAAAATTTTATTCAATTCTAAATTAATGAAGCTTTTTCAGCATAAATTCTGCTCTGTTGTCATTGAAAGCCTTCTCTGGCATGACAATTAAAAAACAAATGCATAGCACTTTGTTGGCATTTACTTATGATGCCAGATATGGCTGTGTTTGTACAGAGGCTGAAAAACACCTACACAAAAACAATTTCTTGAGTTCCTTACTTAATTTTTAATGACTTATTACCTAGATGTTTTGAATTTTCACAGCTGTGTAATTTGTAAATCAGTGTCCTGGTTTTGGCTGGGTTAGAGTTAATTTTCTTCCTAGTAGCTGGCATAGTGCTGTGTTTTGGATTTAGTAGGAGAAGAATGCTGATAACACACTGATGTTTTAGTTGTTGCCAAGTAGTGCTTACACTAGTCAAGGACTTTCTTTTCCAGCTTCCCATGCTCTGCCAGGTGCATGAGAAACTGGGAGGGGGCACAGCCAAGATAGTTGATCCAAACTGACCAAAGGGCTATTCCATACCATATGACGTCATGCTCAGTACGTAAACTGCTGTGAGGGTGAGCGAGCAGCTGTGTGGTGCTCAGTTGCCGACTGGGGCTAAACCACAACAATCAGCTTATAAAGCTGTAGAATGCTTTAGAAATTTTAAAAATCCCTGTCAGCATGAATTGTTATTTCTACTTAGTTCAAAATGTTATGAAGTCTGGCATTTCCTATGAAATGATGGGTGAATCAAAACCTTCAGCCTTTGTACCACACTTTGAATATGTAATAATGTCATGATTACTGAAGGTATTTGGGACAAAGTGTTGAGGTTTTCAGTAACTTCTTTAATGCATGGCAGGCCCTTGACTTGATGTACACAATTTCATTTACTACACAGTGAAGACAACTTAAAAATAAAGTTTCACAATTTTTAACTCAGTAATGTTATATGCTAAAGGTATTGAAATGCATTGATTTTGTGTCACAGAAGAATTGGTGTTCAAATATATTCTCTTTGCAATGCAATTCTATTCTCCTGTGGAGTGTGATTATAGAGTGGTCTCTTTAAGAAGTTGTGTAGCAGAAGGCAAGAGAAATCAGAGTGTTGAGTTTCCCCCTCCTTTGAAATGTTTCCCTCATGTTATGATAACACATACACTTAAACCTGAAGTTTACACTGGAAAGCAGTAATCTTATCTCAGGGATCTCCTGACTCTACCACCTTCAAAAGTAGAGGCTGCAAGGTTTGTCATTGTCACCAGAACTCCATGATAAAATTACAGTCACATTTAGAAGTGCAGCACTGGCTATCTATCATTTGACATACAAATCAAAACAGTAAATTTAAAAGATTCTGAGGTTTAGGACACAAGATGGCAAAAGCTGGGAAGTCTGAAGTTAAGGATGAGATTTCAACCATAATTTACAGCTTCTTTGTCTTCCACTCTCCTGGTAGTCCAGGAAAACTTAGTGGCAAGGTGTACATGTGTATTGATGCCCAAGAATTATATGCAGCCTAACATCACAGAGCCATACATGTTAGATGTGTGAAAAGATCATTCAACTTCTCTTCTGTACCAGAAGAAAATGTGTGGCTTTACTTAGTTTACAATTGAACAAAACAACAGAGATTTCAGAAATTACCTTCATGCATTCTTCAGCATTCCCATTTTCCATTTACGTTATGTTAAACACTGTTAATAAAATACTATATCTCTTCCACTACTTCTTCTTCTTCTTCTTCTTCTTCTTCTTCTTCTTATTATTATTATTATTATTTTATTTGCCATCATATCAAAGTTTGGATGGAAAAATCAATGAATTTCACTTCTTTCAGGCTAAGTATTAGGAAAAAAAAGAGTTAATTAGGGGAGAGGATAAGAATTTAAACTTTTCTCTCTCATTGTTTTGTTGAGGGATGGATTTTTTGTTCAGCTTTGGGTGGAGATTTGGGGGTGGAAGTTGTGTTTTCAAGAAAGATTTCATTAAAAACAAATACATTTTGTTAGACAGAGGCTCTGATTGGGCTATATTTTGACTGTCAAAAGCATAAATTTCCCATAGGTTCAGATGCTTATCATAAGGAGCAAGTACCTGGAAACATGGATAGCACACTACAATACACAATATTTATTCCTTTTGAAGACTTAACAGAATATGTTAGACCTTCAATAGGTCATTCCATAACTTGGAAAGTCATTGTAGATGTGTCTGTCTTCTTTTCAGAATAAATGAATAACAGTTTGTTAATTGTGCCGTTCTAGAGCTATACTGTGTTTTCTATGCCATGGTTTGTCATAGGAATATGTTTGTCCTTCAATTTGACTTTATAATTAGTGCTTGAAGGCAAGAAGGACTGCAATCATTGAATAGCTTTGAATACTACTTACCACTGAATTGTAAGCTG
>VYZW01043360.1:19015-130723 GCA_013401315.1 Balaeniceps rex | reverse complement strand
GTAAAATAAATGGTTACTGTTTATTTCATTGGAGAATATGTAACTATTTATAGAGACAGAGATACCTCTCCTAAGAAGTAGCTCGCATTAACAGTGACATTTAAAGTATGGATGGGTTGTGCATGTTAGTGACTTACCTTTTTTTTGATAGTTAACATCAGAAGATTTTACCAAATCATTCTACGATTTCTGTGTGTTTTGGCTTTCTTTGTTTTTTAAAACTTTAGTGGTTTTAAAAAAGGAGAATATATATTTTTCATGATCTTTAAAGGTCCCTTCCAACCCAAAGCATTCTATGATTCTATAATTCTATATGATATTTATCCAATAAATGATGATGCTTTATTGCAAGTGTATCACCCTGTTGTTGGACGCATACATATATCTTTTCTGTCTGTGTGTACTTGTGCGCCTACACTTAACGTGCTTCCGTGCTTTTTAATTGAGAGAGATTTACATAAGCCTAAACAACAGCTGGGAAACTAAATTAAGGTAGGAAGTTGAGATTCGAACTGTTGTTTGGACATCTGAGTTCTTACCTGTTGTTTTGAAAAGTTCTTTTGACAAACAGTGACGCTAATAGATAGTCCTAGTATTACTGGGAATATACTTCTGATAATAATATTATGCACCTTCATCTCAGGAACTGAAAGCTCGTGAACAAAAACATTCCATCAAAATTCTGGTGTTATTACCGTATAAACACGAGAAGGACTGTACCTCTTCCCCTGCCCTTCCTTTTCCATTTATTTATTGAGTCCCAAGCTTTATAAATCCAGATGTGGCCCTGAGGGAAGTGTTTCCTTTATACTGTGTTTGCATAGTCATTTGCACAGCCAGCAGGCTATTCATGATCCATATGCGAGGTACTCCAGCTTCCAGAGGGAGCCCGGCTGAACCGAAGTGATACCCAGCCACCTTAGGCATGAGAAGAGATGAGCACAGGTGTATGTGCAAAAGATTGTCTAGGCAACTTGGGGTTTAATATTGCAAGCTTTTTCTTTTCAATATTATTGTTTTATTTTGTTTAATCTTGAGATGCTGATTGTAGCTTCTGATTTTTTAAAATTGTTTTGTCAGCAAATTGTTCACATCTCATGGTTTACCAGCCCAGGAAACATCTGCATTTTCTGTTTAAAACTAGCTAGAAGCAGCTCCTTATTCAGGGTGAAAATTCAGTAAACCCCGAGTTCAGTCTCTGAACTTGTCTCTGACACTCAGTTTCTTTTTCCTGCTGTTGTCTTTTGGTGTGGGTGTGACTTTTCTATTTGTTTATAAAGAACAAACCAATGGATTTTCAAATTCAACATGGAATATCACTGGAGAATTACTTCCTCCAGATGGCTTACAAAAGACTAATCAAGATCCTGTCAGTCCTATTCTGCTTTTATTTCTGTTTGGAAAAGATTCCTTGTTAAATCTGAGATAAATTTGGAGAGGTCTTCTATGGGAAAGAGGCCTCACTTGGAAAAGGATGGAAACCATTGAAATATAGAGCCAGAAATGCTTAAGCACTAAATTCTTAGTGCTTAACACACTGTTTTCTCCTCTCTCTTAATGTTCTGAAATACTACTGTGGCGTCGCATTTTGTCTGGTAAAATTCATAAGTATTGAGATTATAGCTAAAGAAAAAGATACCTTTTTTGTATGCAGTATGCTGTGTTTGCACAGTAGCTTAATTACTCTTTGAACAGTCTCTGCCTAATAAGAGGGTAACTGGAATTTCTTAAATGCTATAAAATTAAGACAGGGGAATATGCTACAGATGAAGAAGATGAAGATATGGGACCTGTCCTTCCAGGAGGTGACATGGCTATTGAAGTGTTTGATCTCCCTGAAAATGATGACATGTTCTCCCCCAGTGATGTGGACACCAGCAAGCTTGCTCACAAGTTCAAAGAGGTAAGTTATAGATCAGAAATAGTCCTGAAATATCTCACTGGAATTAGATTTCTAGTTATCTCATTGCTCAGTGGTTGTTTTTTCTCTTGAAAACGAGAGTTGATTTCTAGCTGTTTGTATACTCGGTACTTTTGAATGACTCAAAAAGTTCTGCTTAAAAGAAGTAGAACTGTTCTTCAGAGTTGTTTTAGCATCAGCTTTTAGGTGACTTGCGTTGATGGAGGATAATTTATAATTTAAGTTTTCAGCACAGAAGTTATTCTGCCTCAGCACTTAGTTTCCTTTTTTTGACCAGGAAGTCAAATTAATTCATTATTGGCAGATTGCTGGTTTTTTGGGGTTTGGGTGTTTTTTTTTTTTGGGGGGGTGGGAGCGGTGTTGGTAAGATTCCAGTCAAAAGTGATCAGGAAAACCAAACAGCAAATGCTAAATTTCAGTGAAAAGAGACATGTGGAGCTCATCCTATACCATTACACAGCGACTCATCGATGTACAGCAGTGTCATATGTTTGGCCATGTGTTTAGAAAGATGCTGTACTGGAAAGCAGGCATATTTCAAGCTGGTGTTTTACCAAACTCTGTGGTTACAGTGTTTGATAGCATCCACTGGTACTAACTGGGGCTTGAATCGGTGGTGTTCATTGTGGTCATTGAATTCATATACCTTAACATACCAAAGTACTGAGAAACATTTCTTCTGTATTCTGATGCAAATAAAGACATGAAACAATTGGATTTATCTAAACCCACAATAATGGGCTGAGTGATGACAATAAAGAACGTTTTTCTTTTTAAATACAGGAAGATGGAAGGGGTAAAAGTAGCCAAAACCTCATAGGAGATTTGAGCAGCAGAACGTGGGCCCAGAGAAGAGTCTTAAAATACAGAGGCTCCATTTTTATCTTTCTTCCCCTGTCTTCTCCCTTTCCCCTTTCCTCCCCTCAAACCAGATATTTTATCTTCTATAAATATATGTTGTTACTATCTCTAGTGAGAGTAATGTATGGAAAGTAATCAAGTCAATGAGCAACCAGTCTTTCCCTTTTCTGCTGATACCCTTTTCAGCCTTTGGATGCCTACTGTTATTCATCATTGTTTCCTGAAAGTTTTTTACTTAAATGATAATTTTCTCTCTCTGTATTTCAAGTTCCAGGCTCTTATGCAAATTAGCAGAACAATTTACTTCATTTTCTAATACTTTGCCTCATACATAGTGATACTTTCTCAAAGCAGTGGGATGACGCTACCATTCTGATTGTGCCAGTGTACCAAGGCTATGCAAACCACAGATGCAGTGATGGGCAAGACGCTCACCTTTGAAAAAATTACCTGTAAAACTATGCTTGAATACAGTTTCCATTGACTTGGGCTACTGCCATACTTGAGCGTGTCCAAACTGATTTGAAGCTATTTGCAGACCTGTCTGATATAATGGCCTCAGAACGCTGGTGTAGAGGAGATCAGATGAAGGGACTTTGGGATCCTTCAGTTCAAGTGCAGATGAGAGCCTGAGAAGAAAGTATTAAATGCTCCTGCATAAGAGTGGACTCTTTTTCACTAACCCACACAGTTACTGCTGCATGGTACTTTTGTTTCACGGATTGTATTTAACAGTACACAGCTGCATTTTGTTGGCTGCTACAGAGTGAGTACATGTATTTTTCTTGGTATTTGCCCTGAATTCTTTCAACACTAGAGGACTTGTTCGAGATCACGATACACAAGCCCACACAGTGTTTTCTGGAATTGTATTTAAAGAATAACTGTTCTTTCTTGTTCTTACTCCAGAGATTAATCAAAGTATTAAACAAGTGGGTTGGACATAATCTTTAAGCATAATAGTTTGACCTAATTAGTTGAATTCAGTCTTTGCAATGAAAAATGTGCTCACATACTTTGAGAGCACTCTTATTTGAAATGCCTTGCTTTTGGAATGGAAGTCAGAAGGGAGATGGGCATTCCTGGGTGAATCACTGTACTTCTGCAAGTTTTGTTTTCCTGGCTGTAAAACAGGAAAAATGGGACTGATTTTCCTTAACTGCTTTGAGAGAAAGAGCTAGAAGCTTTATTCTAGCTGTGATGATTGAAGAGAGACAAGATCTGTAGGGAGACATCTTATGTAAGAATTGGGTATTATATTTCATGTCTTAATGAAATATATGAAAAATGGATTATTATTATTATATCCAAAATTATATAATTATTATATAAAAACTGTCATGGAGATTAATAGATTCCATTGGGTACTTTGTTTCCCAGTGTACTTTGGATATTTTAACATTCGCTAGCTTTTCATCCCATTCTACCTTTTGCAGTCTTAGATTAATTCAGTCCATTTTCTCTATATATCTTATTTTTTATAAAAAGTTTTATTGTTTTGAGGAAAATTAATCAGCTTTTCAAGACATCTTTGAAAAGAAAATGTGCCAGAAATTATTCAAAATGTCTTTGTTAAAATGAAGCCTTCAGACTTTTATATTGACTTAGAAAACATAAAAATACAAAATAGTATCTGCCAAGAATTTGTTTGGCATTATATGGGACATGGAATAAGGTATTTCTGCTCCCCTATTAGTAAACTTGCTTAAAAATTTTAAACTAAGGAGTCCAGATTTGCTTGCCAAACAGTTGACCTTTCCTGTTGTTCAGTCTAACCTTTAAACGTGTTAGCATTTCTCATCTATTCTGCAAGCATAATCAGTTCTTTAAAAAAAGAAAAAAAAGAAAAAAGTTGATGTCCAGCTATGCATTTATCTGTTTGGCAAGAAAGTATCTTTTTTTTTTTCTGCCTCAGTGGGATCTGCTGTACCATGTACTGATTCAATGATCTGACTGGGTGCTCAGTATTCATTTTTTTAACTTAATAACAGAGAGTATAAAAATAACTGTTAAAACCATCTGTACCTGAGCAGATTGTCATTTATACAACAATTCGGAGTTTATTTGTATGTAATAATAAGCTGTTTAAGTGCTGCTTATGGGTTTGTGGGGTTTTAGGAGAGTTGGGAATGGACTGTAAGCAGGTAGCCTAAGGCTTTGAGTCTTGGCTTTTTGATTTCATTATTAGCTCTGCAAAGGGCAAACTCTAGCTTATCCATCCTTCCCCTGATTTTATCTCACTCCAAAACAATGAGGTAGCAGAACTAAGCAAAGGCCTGGGCACTTGATAAACACCATAACATTTTGAGATGGTTCTTTTGTAATTTTTCACTACTAACAGAAAAGGAAAGATGAAAAAAACCAGTTCTCAGTCTCTGAAAATTGCAGGTCAGAAGTTCAATTGAGTGAGCTCAAAAATTTCAGGTAACCTGTTGCAAATGCTAATTTAAGTATCTCCTTAGTTTCTTCTACTATGTATAATTACAAAAAGGTACATATCCTTCTTGGCTTCCTGGTCTACTGGGTGAAGTAGCACCACTGGCCACTTCTTGCCATTAACACCAGCTCCAGGGCTGCCAAGTGCCCTGTTCCCAGCTGCACTGGCATCTCTCCGTCCTGGACCAGTAGCCCTGCTCTCATGTGGCACTTTTTCAGGAACCCCGTGTGATCTGCGGGTTAGCTGCGTGCTTGGGGCAGGTTCGGTCTGGCTCCATGCATGTTCCACCTGCTAGTGTGCCTGGTGTGCCTCCACATTTTACATGTTTCTCCAAGTGGTTATAGTCAGTGACTGGTTTCATTTGAAATGAAATCTTCTATCTGTTTTCACTGAGCACTTGAAGATTCATTACACTTTGCAGTGCAAAGTCAAAAAGTGAGTGTAAGTAACAGATGATCCTGGGGACAAGTGCTTACAGTCTCCTCTGGAGAAAGTGACCAAGAAATGAGCGGTGAAAAGAAGATTCCTAAACTGTTCCTGGGGTGGAACTGGTTGCATGAGTACCTCCTTTATTCCCTCCAGCATAAATTCAGTAATTCTCCACCGAAAAGGATTAGGATTATTCACTAGCTCAGTTATGGCTGATGTGCAAACCAGACTGCATCTGAGAGTGTGCATTTCCTATGCCACAAGAAGTGTGTTCAAGAGGCTCCATGAAAAGGGACTTTCAAAAGTAGCTCGGCCTTTCTCAAAAATACTTGTACCAATCAGCTCTGTGATGGCTCCTGTTATTTTGAAAATTACTCTTCTCGTCCAGAAGAACTTCTCTTTTGAATTATTTGTACATTTTTTTACAAACAGCCTGGTCTTCAAGAATGTAACCATTGCTTCACCAGAGATGATAATTTCTGGTTCACTACAACTCCCTCATGTACTCCATTAGCTCAACGTAAACTATGTAAGAGAAGTAACCCCCATGTAAAACATGCTTTTCCATAACTGTTCCTGATATTCATAAATAATGGATGAAGGATTTGTCTCCACTGCAGTGCCAGCTCAGGCTGTAATTCAGGTTTTGCCCTTGCCCTCAACCCAACACACACAAGCCACTGATCAGATTAAACAGTGCTTTAGATTTAAGGGTTTGGGGCCTGTCAGAAGTTTGTCCATGCTGCCTGCTTTAAATAATAAAGCAGCAGGGATTCGGGTGCATACCAGTACTGAGTGCATGTGCATGATCATTTCCGTTTGGATTAAGGTTATGCTGTTGAAGCTGTGGTTCGATTCGTACTTCAGAGAGTTCTTGGAGCCTACGAATAGCAGACCTTTGGGGTGAAACTGAAGATGTTTCAGGACATTGCCTAATACACTCAAAGAGCTAATGAGTATTCACTCCACAGGATCAGATTAATGTAGGTTAGTCCAAAAGAAATTCCCCTGGAAAGTGTGCAGGTGGATGCCAGGTCCTCAGCACCGACCCTTTCTACAGATCCACTGTTACTGTGGCATGCTGCTTGGTAATGCAACTACAACCTTTAGCACGCTGCCTGGGCTGTTAATCTACTTGCAATCATTTTGTGTGCTTGAATGCCGTTTCCTGTTTTTTACAGTTTCCCCTGTAACTGCTCTCGATTGAGATTAGCTAGCTTGAGCAGAATAACTCCAGCTAATAGTGGAGAAGGATAGCATCAGTTTACCTTTTTTCTTGCATGAAATAAATGCATGGAATCTTCCCTCAAGGTTTTCCTGACTTCTTGAGTTGTTAAATCACTTATTTCCATATTTGCTTTTTTGTAACATGCCTGCTTTAATCAATGCAGTGGGACTTTCTGACAGCACTGGGACGTATTTCACGTTCACATCAGAGGAGAGCAAAGCCCAGCAGGATAACATCGATTTTTTTTTAAACATAAGACATTTGGTTTTGCTAAACAGATTGGATGTTCTGATTTGAAATTATGAGTGGTTAGACTGCATCCTATCTTTAATTAGGTTGCACAGACTGAGTCATTTTGCAAGCTAGACATTTTAATTTACAATCTACTGCACTGCAGCACTCTTCAAGGCCTTCTGCTGTGTAATAAGGTATTCAACTTGCAGCACAGGCTTAAAAAATACTGGAGTACTCTCTGTGACTTCACTTGTTTATTTTATATTTTCAATTTTAGTTGCAAATCAAACATGCAGTTACAGAAGCTGAGATTCAGAAGCTGAAGACGAAGGTAAGAATCAATATACGGTTAATACACGCTGTTTTTTTCCTCTCGTGCAAAATCAGATGTGAAGACATGTATCTTTATGTGGGTGGAGAAGTCAACAGCCTTATTAAAGGCTGATTAATAAGCACAGTGGCTCAGCTAAATCTTGTCTTGGTGTATATTCTCTATTCAAAGTTTCAAGTAAAATCTTAAGTGCTGCTATTAAGAGAAACTGCCAACTTGTGTAGCTTCAATTAAACATACATTTTAAGGGGTATCATAATGACTAAATGGCAGATTTCTAGTTTTACAATTCTAATGCATTTTCTCAGGTTTTTAAATTATATTTGGATTGAATGTTCAAGTGTAAGTTAGTAGGGTTTTTATTTACCAGTGTTGTATCATGTTTATGTTAGTTCCTTTTTTTGGACATTTTTTGTAAAAAACCTCATTTATTTAAAGGTGTTCAATAAAAATTACTTTTTTATATACAGAAACAAAAGAGCTGTTTCATATTGCTGCAGTTCTTTTTAAAAGATACTCTAGAAAGGAAAAAGCTTACCAGTTTAACAGAAAACATTATCTCATAATCAGTTGCTATTTGTTAGATTGAATTTGCTATAGCAATAAAAAGAAATTGTGTTTTTTGTACTAGGATAACCTTTATGGGAAGTCAACTGATAATTCAGTTGTTGAGTAATAATAGGTTTTATAATGACATCCTTCTTTTTGAGTTTGAGTACATAATAAAGGAAATAAAAAGAAGACAAAGAGAAAACTGTACTTCAGAAAAAGATTTTAGATTATTATTTCTTTCTAGCAACTATTTGCACTCACCGTGTATTTTGCATAGTGTTTATCAGATCTGCATAAATTATTGTTAAAAACAAATTCAGAGTGCAATTATTTTCTGTAAGGACAATTTCTGTTGTACTGTTTCAGTTCAGAAAGTTAGAAATCTTTTCTTCCTCTGCTTTCCAGTTCCAATCTAGCAATTGGAGCCACACGGTCAATCCCTTGGGATTGTGCTGAGCCCCATTGACTTCATGGCAATGATGCGTGGGTGTAAACATTCATCTGTGCAAATCCATTTGCAAGATTAGGGTTAATGTGCCTTTTTGTGTTGGACTTCTTTACCTAGTGTTTTGAGTAGAGTCGAAGAAAATGTGGCTAGTTTAGGTATATTACTAATAAAACTGCAAACAAGTTATTTTCTTTTTGTGTGCGTCATCCTTGATGCTAGCAGAACTGCCTAGAGCAAATTAAACAGTCTTGATAAGTAAACAGGGATGTTAAGGCATTTTTTTGTTTTCCATAAATTCTGGGAGCTAAAATATACAAGCTGCTGAACAACCTTACCCTTATCCACCACCAAACGTTAAAACCTGCAACTAGCTTCAGCTGGGAAGTGAGAAGCGTAACACAAAAAAAATCTAACAAATTAGCAAAGGAGCTAAGGTTTATTATAAACTCAGCAGTAAAATTTGGACTTCTCTAAGGTCACTTGGAAAAAGTCATTGGACTTCATTGGTGCCAAATAGTGGCACCTGAAATCTTCAAGAGCAAGGGCATATTTTTCTCTTCATATTAGCTCCTTACAACTCAGTAAGCAAGTTTAAAGAAAAGGAGGGTAATATATTTATAACAGGTTCTCTTTGTCCTCATAATAGTTCTGGCATAGTTTCAGTACTGGATGCAAAACTCTGTGCTTGCTTAAATGGAAAAAGATTCTAGGTTAAGACCTGATGTTAAATTTTGAATTATGCTCCAACCTCTTTTGTTTGGCTTTCTAGATTAAGCAAGATTATGACTTGAAAACAGACATTTTAAGAATTCAGTAGATTTTCTAATTTGGGTAAAACAGCAGGTAGTTAGACTAGATGCAATAGGGTTTTTTCCTATTGTTTTCTAAATAGTTCTTAAATCAAATATAGAACCTGGAAATCAGATTCCCCCCAAAATAAGAAATCTCTTATTTTATGAAAGTATATGAATGCTTTCTGACACCTGAGCCAGATGCATATAGCAAAACTCATCCCCAGTGCTGACTGATTAACCCTGCAGTTTGCCTGAATACTCCACCATTGACATTTTCAAAGCATGGTGGTGTATCCCAGTGAAGCACAAGGGCTGCACTGGCTGCAGAGGAAAGGTTCTACTTTGTTTTATGAGGAAGAATAATGTATGTATCAGCCTGTGTTCTTTGTGTTTGAATGCTCTTTTCACTGCTAGTATATTACTTTTATAGCTATTAATTCACTGATTTTTGCTATTCATGTTGTTCGAATTCATCCTAAACGATTAGGCAGCACTTTGCATTTTTTTACTGACTGGCATCTCCACTCTTCGGTTCAGCTGCAGGCTGCTGAGAATGAGAAGGTGAGGTGGGAACTGGAGAAGACCCAACTCCAGCAGAACATTGAGGAGAATAAGGAAAGGATGATGAAATTAGAGAGTTATTGGATTGAGGCACAAACCCTCTGTCACACGGTGAATGAGCACCTCAAGGAGACGCAAAGCCAGTATCAGGCTCTGGAGAAGAAATATAACAAGGCAAAGAAATTAATCAAGGATTTTCAGCAAAAGTAAGCTACGCCAGGCTCAGCAAATGACTTAGTGGCCAGATAGGAAACATATATGTGATATATTTTGAAATATGAAACCCACTATTAAACACTATTTTTCACTTTTTTTTCCCCATGACAAACACAGGGTCTTTCTATGGAAAAATGTTAGTTGAAGTCAAGTATTAGTTTAGTGTTGTTGAAAAATTCTACTAAAATTTATAACTAAATAAAGACTTAGTCTGTAGTATTCCAGGTTGGAATGTTTCAGAATTACTAGATAACTCAATGTGATTGCAGACAACAAAGAGTAATCATAGTAAACCATTTGATTAGCACGGTTTGCAGCAATTCATATTGGTATTGTGTCAGCTGCATTCACTCCCGCTGTGTACTAATGTAACATCAAAAAGAAAATTGTTTTGTTACATTTTACATTTTATTTTTCTTCTTCTCGTAGATGCCAAGAATGTTTGAGCTGAGTTGAGCTAACTGATGATTACCTGGCCCCCTCTGTTTCATGTGGTCCCCTCTCCCTGATGGCTAGCAAGAATAATAACATCTTACATTTCTATAACAGCTTCCATTCCCCCAAATTACTTCTTTTGCAGCAACTTTTTCATTTTCTGCTGAAATATACTCATTTAAAGAAGAAAACTCAAAACCATACAGCAATGTCAAGTGACAACTGGGAGTGCAGAAGTCAATATCCCGTCCCATTAAAAAGGGTTTTAGATAGTCAAATTGTCATTACCCATCTTGGAATTTCGTGACCGTTCCAGAACTAGCTGGCATCTTGTGTGCTTTCTGTGACAAACGTCTTAGATTTTCAAAATAAAAAGAAATAGGGAAAATAGCTAGAATGACCTTGGATAGCCTTTCTGTTGTTATTCTGTTTTATATTAGTAAAAGATCTAGTCAGTTGTTTTTAACTATCTCAGGCTCCTAAAATCACCTAACAGATTAACCTTAGAGCTTACTAGAAAATTAGATTTGTGCCTGGAAACTTATGGATGTCCTTTCTGTGAAGGAGTGCCGTCATATTCCAGTAAAACAGAGACTTTGCTCCATTTCCTATAACAGAACACAGCATAAACTAAGCTAGCATTGTTTTCATTGTAAATACAGATTATGAAAAAATTAGTTTGATTTAACTGTTTTGATTATCAGTTAGAACAACTAGGATATTTTTTTTTTTTAGATAAATTCTTCTTACCATTTTTATATCTTCCCCTAGCATATTCATTTAGACTAAGTAATTGTTTAGGATTTTGTCCTAATTGCAGTTTCATACTTCTTACTAGGGTAGTAATAAAATACTTGTTAAGGACAGATTTTTCTGATGCATAGCTTAAGATATATCAGAACATTTTATTTTCTGTTTGAATCTGATTGCTTTGATGACAGCAAATACATCTTTTTTTCCCTAAGAGAACTTGACTTCATCAAACGCCAGGAAGCCGAACGAAAGAAAATAGAAGATTTGGAGAAAGCACACCTTGCAGAGGTTCAAGGCTTACAAGCTCGTGTGAGTAGTATTTACTCTAATATTTGAAGAATGAGGCAATTCTGTCTGATATTCTGGAAAAAAAAACATATCTTATAGATGTGTGTGTGTTATGGATAACACTTGTATTTCTTTCAGATACGAGACTTGGAAGCAGAAGTTTTCAGGCTAATGAAGCAAAACGGGAGCCAGGTTAACAATAACAACAACATTTTTGAAAGGCAGACATCTTTTGGAGAAGTTTCTAGAGGAGATCCAGTCGAAAATCTAGATACTAAGCAAGTGTCCTGCCTGGATGGCTTAAGTCAAGGTTTGTTTGAACCAAACCATAACTCCTATTAATATGTATGTAAATAGCATGGTTATCATTTAGGATTTTAAAGAAACAATTAATAATGCAGAGATATTGTTATTTTTCTGAATATCTAATGCCAGCTGTATCAGGGCTATACCAAATAATGCCAATATAGAGTCCCAGAATAGCTGTACGATGTATATTCTTAAAGAAAGGGAAATGACTAAGTGCTAATAAAGCAAAGATCATTATTGATTTCTTAAAGCTTTCAGTTGGATGCCATCAACATTTAGGTTTAATTCGATGCTTCTGTTATGTTAATAAAGTAGGAGAGAATTGTGTTTTCTCCTGTGTTCCTGAATCTGTCCTTAATTACCCAACCACCAAATATCAAACAAGAACAAAGTTACCAGAATGAGAAAAACAATGCTAAATCTACCATTTTGAATGGATCTCTGCAGGTTCTGATCCCACCTTGGTACAGACATCAAAAGGAACCATGTAGGTGGCGCTCACCATTTCTGAGGATGGAGCCTTTTGTGAATAAAATAAAAATCCTTTACTAGCACATTAATTAAAAACCTTATTCAGCTATAGCACAGCCTGATTTACAACATAAGACTTGTAAGACTTTGTTTTACATTACCAAAGAGACAAAACAATTTGTGGCAACACTGAGATCTGGATAGATGCTACCAGCATGATGACTGTAACCTTTACTTGTTTCACATAGAAAAGATAATTCCCATTTTTCAGGCTGTGCCAGTGAAAATATACAGATAACTTCCACTGCTTTAGTTAAAGTTCTGTAATTGCAAGTGGCTCCTCACTGTTGAAGTATGTGCAGAACCAAAGCCAATTTTAGGTCCGCAGCCTTGGAACAAAATTGTTTGGCGCAGGAGCAATACTTACTGTGTATTTAGTAACATCTGTGGAATCAGGCGTTGGAGGTGTTGGGATTCTGACAAGGGAGCACCAGACTCTGTTCCTATATAGATTTTCATTTTAAGTAAACTATATTATTATTTATTTCTCTGGTGAAAAAAATGCATTACATTACCAAATAAATTAATTTCTAGCAAGCACAGAGATGTTTTATTAAAATTTATATTTTAGCAGTTATTTCAGGCATGGACCCAAACTGAATATTGCTCTACAAACAAATCAATATGAATTACATTTTTAACAAAGTATGTGTATAAAAAAGAGCTAGTCCTGCTGAAACGGTATTTGGGTCATCTGCAGACCTAGTGGAATTGGTTTCCACAAATCTTCACAGAGCTGTTTCTTTCTAGCAAGTATTTGTTATACTGAAATCTCTGAAGTTCAGAAAAGCACTCAGGATGACAAGAAAGACTGTATTTCTGCCATTGAGACTCAGTAGGTGTAAGCAACTCTGTTAACAGAAACCCTTTTAGTAGTTTGCATCAGGAGAAGAAGGTGTGTTTTCTTTACCTGACTCACAACAATCATGTTTACATTTACTGTTGGAACAATGTCAACACACATCTATGGCTCAAGAGTTGAAATCCAGGAATTTCTACATGTAAAAAAAAAATTCTTTGTAAAATTCCTTCTAAAAATTTGAAAATTCTTTGTAAAGCACTAAAACTCTGCACGTCAGTACTTTCAATTATATTTTTCAATTTATATATTTGCATGAAAATTTTTGTTTTCCAAGAGCTGCCATTTTTCATTGCAAAAACGTTCCCCTGGAGAAATGTTACCAGTGTTCAGTACTTCTGAGAGTTAGAACAGACGATCTGTGAATTTAAATGCCCAAGTTTAACAACCTGAATACAAACACAAATTATTTGCTAGGAAAAATAGGCAATCAGCGGTGATTTTTTGAAAGCAGAAAAAGCACAGTTAGACCTTAGATGCCAGGCTGGATTTGTGTTTTTAACAAGAGAAAAAGAAAAGCTCTTTTTTAAAATAAAGAGATCCCTAAACATGCTGCAGCACAATTTGACTTCCATATACCTTTGCCAGTAAATTCCGTATCAAAGTCCCTGAAGTCTGTCTCAGATAGTAATGTAGTGATACTTGCTCTATGTGTCCATATCACCCTTGTGTAAACCTTTTAAGAAAAGGACTTGCCATTGTCTAGTAATACTAATCACTAATAATTAGTGTATTTACTAATCATCCCTTGGATGTTTGCAGAGGAGCTATAAAGGGCCGGGGAGATGTCCACAATGTCTTTGGAGGGTGAGCGAGTTCCTCCAGGTGCAGTGTGTTGTGCACACTGTCTCTGTGATGTTCATGGAAGCGCTCCTGTCTCTTTTCTGGATTTTATTTGGTGACTATAACACACACTGCTTCTCGAGTCTCAGCATTAGGTTTGTGGGTGGGACTGCGTGTACGCAGCCACATCCCGTAATTCTTATTCTGAAGTTTGCAGGTCTGTCTTCCCTCAAAAAATCAGGTTATGTAAAAATACATATTTTAATTAAAATGATGCTAAGTATGTTTTTTGCTTCAGTGTGATCTGAGGTGTTTGTTACATTCTTGTGTGGCAATAGATTTGGGAAGAACTAATGGATGCGACTTGACGGTCATGTACATACGAGCATAGCTGTCCCTGCCACTGCAGGTGCTCTGGCCGTGTTTAGCATCATGCCAGACTGTACGACTCCTCAGTCTGTAACAAAACCTCATACTGAGTTTGAGCGGCTGCCAGTAACATCAGTGGAAGTTAGAAAGAGAAAATCAAAACCAGTAAGGCCCACAGAGTTCTTCCTTTGCTTTGCTAGGGAATATTAGAAGCCTGAGGATTGTGTTTCTTTTACAAATCTATGACTTATTCTGAGAGTCCAGAAAAATAGATAAAGTGCATTGTAGCTTTCTGGTTTAGTGGTCATGAGCTGCGTCTGCAGTAGAGAATCAAACTATTTACTGGAAGGAGTCAGTGGTTTGAAATCTAAACAGTTCAGTGCTGATGCTGACTTTGACAGTATTTGCTCATCTCTGTGCAAATGCCCGTTCAAGCCGCTTTGATGGCTGTACTTTCTGGGTGCCTTGGGATACCCAGGGATGCACTGGTTCACAGAAGGAGATTTTGAAATCTATCAGCCTGTATAATGGAAAAACAGTGGGAGAGCAAGTGAACTCTTTCCTGCTCCACAGTGGTACTGAAATAATTCAGGTGGAAGCCCATTGGAGTCAAGTGGTTCAACGCCTGCTGAAAGAAAGTCTAATTACATTGTCTCCGAGAGCAAAATAAAACCTGTTACAGTTTTTACGTGAGAGATTTATCAGGCTCCCCAGTGGGTTGGGAGATTCCTAGACAAACACGTGGGGTGTGTGTTTGTGCCGGGGAGCAGCGAGGGCTGGCGGCTCTCTGCGGAAGAGGGAGCTGGGACTGAGAGTGACAGCACATGTGGCCGGGGCAGAGACCACCCGACAGCAGCCCAGTCCTGCTGCACTCAAGTGTGGCGAGCAGGACAGGTCCAGTGATGGAAACCGGGGTCAGCTGGGAACCTGGGCAAGTTCATGGTGGTGAGGCAAGTCTGAGGGCAAGCCCTCCTGGCTTGTCCATCCATGGGCTGTGGCTCAGGTCCGGACCCACAGGGTGCATGGCCTGAGGGCGAGAACCCAGCTTAAATGCAGCCTCTGATGAGGAAGGAGCCCTGACTGATGCTGTGTAAGTTCTTTCTTTGCAGCAGGCTGAACCACAGTTAGGTACCTGCAGCGCAACAGAGAGCTGCCATTGAGTGCGAGCAGCCCAGCTCTGGGGTGGAGGGAGCAGTAAGCTCCAGGCCCAGGTGACATTTTGCTTAAACAAGGCCAGTATGACCACTTAAGTGAATAAGTGTTTGTAGTGCTATGTCAATAGTTTGTATAATTTCAGCAGTGAAAGGAAGGGATGTATGGAAGTGCATACACCTGAAAGAACAAATATAAGCAGTTCAAGTCATGGCAGTATGCAGTTATCCTATCCTATGGTGGAAGCATAATTACAAGTCAGACAATGCTAATGATTCTGGAGTGTCATCTGTATGTAGAATTTAACTCTTACACAAAGAAGAAAAAGAAAACATGGTACTGGAAGTCTTTGCGGTGCTTTAAGACAGCATAAATCTGCAAAAATGAGTTTGAATGAGTCTTACCCCTCAGTTATTTACTGGCATACTAACTCAACATGTGGCTCTGATTCCAAGAGACAGTTTGAGCTGAACTGACAGATCATTACTGTTGAAATGGGAGACCCTGTGCCATCCCTGTCTTTGTCCAACCACCTGGTTCTGCCTCTTCCATTGGCCTATTCCAGCACTTACGCGCTTCTGTGCACACACTGATTCACTGAAACAACAGAAAACTGATCTAAGAAGGGAAGAGGTTGGAGTATCAGACTAAAATTGGATAGTTTCTGCTGGGTCAATCGTTTGAATCAGCAAGCTGCAGTCCAAATCCTGGGGGGGTGATGAGAGCGTGTCACTCAGAGTCAGGGCTTGGGACAGCAGGAGGGAGAGCAAGAGCTCTCCATTTTGGTGGTGGCAGTAAGTCACTGAGTCGGGTTCCACCCTTGGTGAAATCACGTTCTCTGAGACTGAAGCTCAGGATGCCATAGAAAGCAATGGGAAAAATGTCAGCTTTGCTCAAGTTGGTCAGAGTTTCTTCATTGGCTTCAGTGAGGCTAAGATGTCTCCGTTTATATTTGTTTAAAGCAAAAATGTCTGTAAGATCAGCTTCTAATTAATCAGTGTGTTACGAATGCAGTACTTAGACAAGTAAATAAATCTAACAGATTCTGGTTTGATTTGTACTATGAGGTTTGCAAAAAAAAAAAGTTAAAACCATAGAGAATCTATTCCTTGTCTGGTGTAAAATGTAAAAACACCTTTTAAAATGTGTTTTGTCTTACTGCAGCTTTGTAAAATGTTAAATTTGCTGAAATATTCAGATTTCATTTGAGCAGATGATTGATAGCTAAGGGAAGTGCAGTTATGTTAGCTCTTTTTGTAGAGGCAAGCCATATATGAAGTCTCCAGTACACTTTGCTCACAAGACATTCAGGAATAGGGTGGCTTTGAACCTAGGCAGGTAAGATGGCTTCATTGTTCCATTTTTTTATACGAAATATTTCTCCAGTTTTCATATATCACATAATGGTGTTTGGGCAGTAGATGAAAGGGGAAAGATCTGAAACTGCTTCCCCTTTAAAACCAAAGAAGTAGGTTTTCATGATTTTTCTAGCAGAAAGTTATATGTACAAAGACAACAGTGAGTAAGCATGAGAGTGACAGTGTCCAGCTCTTTTCTGATGGTATATAAAAATAATGCAGCACTGGGGTTTGGGTTTTTTTTTTCATTTTGTTATTTTAAATTACATATGGTGACAACATCTGCACAAACCCCAGACATTCAGAAAATACAGCAATTTTTTTAGAGTTAAGAAGTGGGAGAGTAGAGTACATCTCCCAGTACACCTGGCTTTCACCCAGATCTTCTGGTGACTCTTTGTTGGGTTTTGTTGGGATAATTACTGCTGCCTTACTGCAAATCTCTCGGAGAGTTTTTGAGCTATTAGATCAGTATAATGACAGACCTAACAGTCCACGTCCTGCTCCACAATGTAGTCGTTTTTCTAATCAGGGAGAAACAGACTCCCTTCGCTCTTGTACAGATCATGGCCTTCCATTCCTGCCTTGAATAGCTGTGATTCAGAGTGGCTTTCATGGACCTTCTGGATGGATTAATTTCATTTCATTTTCACTGTCATGATAAACTTAATGCAACATCACTGACAGCTGGTTGCAGTGAAAATTTATTTCAGCACTTGCGGGTTCTTCCTGCAAAGCTGTAACACAACCTTGCTAATGAATTTGCCAAAACGTGTTGCTGTTGGAAAGCTGACACTAGACAACTGCAGTTAGATGGTGATAATCACAGTAATGATCGCGTCCTCTAGAATCCTGCTTAAGGAAAGGGGCTTGGCAGGGTGTCTTCTGATGTGATCCAAGTGCAAGTGAGGCAAGGCTGTATTGGTTTTAGATGACATATCAGCCTGTTTGTATGAGGTACCACGATGGTTGGTGCTGACAGAGATGTTTTACTTAAGTTTACCTGAGTTTATGTAAATCCTAAGAGTTTGAAGGAACTCTGAATAAGAGAGAAGAATCTACAAGAGGAGATGATGGTTCTGAGGACAGTGTAGCAAGGGAGGAAGTAACAAATGAGACTGCCAGGTGCAAATAAAAAGATGCTTTTACTTGCAGAAGGATTGGGGTGAACAGTTGGGGCAACTTATTTGTATTGTCACATAGAACTTTGAACAACAGATGACCTCAGAATCCAGAGGAGGTTTGGGATTCCTCTCTGCTGTCCCCTCCTGAGAGGGATAGTGTGATAGAGTAAGCAACCTGTTTTACTGTAGGTCCAAAGGAATGAGTTTAACACTTGTTCGTAATTCTGTGAAAGGCTGCCTGTAAAGCAATCCAATCACAAATGGTTATCTGATTATTTGGATACTACCTGTATCACTCTCTGTGCGCTACTGACTGCAGATATTGCTTGCTCATAATTTGCACATATTGTACAAGTTTATTTTAGGGGACATTCAGTACAGGAGAGAAGAAGTCATGTTCTTCAAATTCGTAAGCCATTCTGATTATGATAAAATGTAGAGCAGCCTGAGGACTGCTCTAGATATTTCTTTTGTAATTCGACAAGCAGCCTGCAAAACTGGTGAAGCTATAAGGGAAATGCTTGGTGGGGCAGCTGTGGGAAAAGGTGGCAGTCCAGTCCCTCCTCCTCAAGTGGCTTAAAAGGGCAGGATTGGGGATAAATGAATTGGTCCCCTGGGTCTATATTGGTATATTCATTCAGATGCTGGGAAATGTCTGTCAAAGAGCAGTGAGATGAGGATTTCTTTGCTTTATGCCCTGATGGAGGAGAACTCCCTGCAGGCCGAGTACATGCAAGTCCCTCTGGGGGAGTCTAAGTGGACCTGTTTTCTGGGCTAGTATGGTTGGTTTTGTGTGGTCCTTCATGTAACAGTGGGAATCATTTGTTGAATTTTTAAATGTTTGCAGTTGATTCTTTGCTATGCACTTACTGCATATGTATAGATAAACCTGTTAATGGTTTATGCAAATAACCATTTTTTTGCATGTGTACTTTAACAGTTATGAAGACATAGGTACAAGTAAAACGTGCAAAGTGTATGTACTCACAATTGCAGGTCCTGTCTTAGGAAAAAGTAGAAAGATTCTGTTAAATAGCTTTGAATCATGTTTCCATACAGATTTCAATGAAGCAGTGCCAGAAATGGAGAGACTGGACTCTAAAGCTCTGAAGACTCGAGCTCAGCTTTCAGTGAAGAATAAGCGGCAGAGGCCTTCTAGAACAAGGCTGTATGATAGCATCAGTTCAACTGATGGAGAGGACAGCCTTGAACGAAAGGTGAGAAGGACTCTACCCTGTCTTTTCAGGCTTCCTATGGAGTGCTGGATTGCCCCTGTAAGTCATTTCATCCTCTGTCTTTGTCCTTTCATTGTAGCACAGGCAGGATTTATTCCTCTGTGGCCACTATGCTATGAATGTCCTTGAGTGATGTGTGAGTCCCATCTCCTTTGAGTCAGCACACCTGTTTTTTTGGTTTTGTGGTGGTTTTGTTTTTTAACAGGAATCCTGGGCTTTCTGATTTATGTTTGCTTTATAATGCAGAGTGGGTCCTTTCATTTATGCAGGAGGTGAAAGGAACTTGAATCGTGCATTTCTCTATTTGTTAATTTGTTAACGCAATTGATATGATATTCACTCATCGTTTTGTCCTATTCTGACTTCCGTCTGAAAGCAAATACCAATAAACAACACTGTGTGTGGTATCAAAAGGTAATGGCATGAGTTGCTAAAGCGTTTCATACAAATAGAAGGCTAAATAATGAATAAAAGAGTTGCATGTTCAAAGTAAACATTGCTCTGATTGGTTACTAAATGGTATAACCTGCTTTATAATCTCTTATACCAACAGCCGTCAAACAGTTACAGTAGTCCCATGCACATTTCAAAATCACCACTGCCCTTATGCATGAGAGCATCCTCACCAGCATCAGATTCTGGTGCTTCCTCCCTCTCCCCTGTGGCTAGCAGTGCAGCAATCTCACTTGACAACCTAACTGAAAACCAAGAAGAAGGACAGCACCACAAAGGAGGTGTCCTTTCCCCACATGCTCGGGGAGACACTCCACTTTCCTCTCCTTCAAAATCTGGGCACAGCTCTGAAGCATCTCCTTTGCATCACCCAGCTGGCAGGAATATTTTACAGGATAAAGGTATTACTATTTTTTACAATAAATTCATGCATCATTTTGCTCACTTACATCTACTTTGTGAACTTTTGTTGTGTAGTAGGACCTTAGCAACTAGAAGGCCATCATCTCATAACTTCTTTTGTCTACCTGAAAGTCAAAAAATTACAAATGACCTTGTATGATGGTATAAGAAAAGGACAAAGTTTAAAATGAGATCAGGAACTGCTTCCTTTCTTTTTTTTTATTTTTTAGAACTCACTGAAAAAGCCAGGGGGAGGTTGCCTTTAAGAAAATCTTGTATTTTGCTTTAAAAAAACAAAATTATTGGACCTTGGGACATTTCTGTATTAGAAACATGCTTAACACAGTGTACTTACTCAAATTATGTGATTTTGGCACTGCTAGATGCTTTTTTTGGAGGGTAGGGAAAGGAGTGTAAAGCAAGAATAACAGATTGTAGCTTTTAATTGCTGAGAGGCGACATAGTCTAGATTAAACAAGAGGCTAGAGTCTGGAGACTCTTAATTTACAGAAAAAGAATATCAAGTAATTTGTTGGGGAGATTGGCCACATTGTTATTTATTTAATTCAGATTCTTTAAATGTAAGCTGGATAAAACATGATGCAATCATACCTAGCTCAGGTACATGTCTCAGATACCAGTTTATTAAATGCATTAACAATACAATATGGCACAGAATACTTCAGCATTCTTAGCTATGCACCTTGCATTCTCTAACTGTCACATAAGCTAAAATATGTGATAAAAATTGTTTCTAAGCGAGGACTGCGGGAATAGGTCTGGATAGGTTTGTAATGGACTTTGGCTTACTTAAATTAACTGAAAAGGACAATTTGTTGAGGAATTTTCTTTGTCTTTGTGTCTGAAAAGACTCGCCACTGATTTACACCTATTTGTTCTTCATCTTCACACAGGGCTTTTGCACAGATTCCTAAAAGATAAATGAAGTTTTGTTGAATTTATGATAGGTTAATATATGCTAGCATTTTTACATGGTTCTGAAATTGCTAGTCTAACTGTATAGTTTCTAATTGTATAATTGTTAATGAATCAAAGTTAAATTCAATATTTGAGTTTTGCAAGTAACAATAAGGGTGTGAACATAAGAATGTGACTTTCCAAACTCGTACTGGAGCTTGAGTGTATGATTGGTTTATCAGTGAAGTCATAAATCCTGCATTTCCAACTGATGTATGAAAAATACCTTGATAAAAATGTAGTGGAGACTAGCCTTGTAGTGTAAGGAATAGGGTATCATATTCCACCCACTGTGTTGCTCTTTCCAATTTAAGCTTGAAAAATAATCTCTGTCTAGATATTGGTGTCATGCTTTCCCCACTGTGACCATTAAGTAAACAACCAGTGCTTTTGGGTGTATCCAGATTCTGATCAGTACATGAAAATTAAACCAGAGCAATTTAGTTTCAAATAGAAAAGTTGTATTTGATAAGTCCTACAAAAAAGAAATATCCTAAAGCAGTTAGTTGTTGGGCAACAAGTGTGGTAGCGATACTATTTTAGTTGGTTATTAATTGGCTGTCAAACTCCTACAGGTCAGAAAATAAAAAGGGCCATTGTATTTGTTCTGTGTGTTCAGGTAGGGTTTTTTTACAGATGGAAAGAGCACATCTGTGGACACGTGTGTGTGCATTGATTAATCTCTCATTACCAAAAGTGAACGTGAGCAAGCTCACGCTTGTCTTTTTTTTTCTTATGAGATCCTGCAGTGTTGTGGGAAGAGCTGAAGGGGCATGAGATCAGTTTCATTGCAAAATGATGAGGAATTTTGCTTGTTCATCTTTTAAGCACAACTTTTTCATGTATGTGTACAATTTATTTATTTTCTTCAATTCTGCCTGTTTGGTGCAACAGCATCCTTTGACAAGGCAGCCAAGGTGACCCCTAAGGGCAGTACTCCACTGACGTGAGGCTGGCTGCAACTGTTCTGTGACCTTGGGGAAGAAAGTTAGGTCTAGGCTCCTTTCACATCCATCAGCCACAGATCACTTACACCAGCTCCTTGAGGCTGAAAGTGATGGATTAAACAGCTTCTGTGTGATTTATTCTGAGGAACTGGCACCCCCTCACCCTCTCTGAAGAACTACAAGGAGTCAGGGAAGATGCACCCATCCAGGGTGGTCAAAGTCCCCTCCTGCCCAGACAGGGCACCTGCAGCCCTGGTTCATGGCCGCTGCCATGTGCCAAGCACTGTGTACCTCCATGTGTGCAAGACCCTGTAGATTCAAATCTACTCTGCCACTGAAGCTGGTTTTGGGACCTAGCCCATCCATATTCCACTGTATCCCATAGCCAGCATGAATGTTTTCCCCAGCAAGTTGTCATTATTCAGAGGGCCCTGGCTGGGTCAAGCTGCCTGTGAGTGGGAGCATAGTGATACAAGAGCCTGAACAGAAAATTGCCATACCAGGTAGCTGTTACATGTCCCTGCTGAGCTCTCCAGATTATTTCTTCTACTACAGCAGGAAAACATCCAGCTACTAAATGCTTTCATTATTTGCCCACCACAAAAGCAGTGTACCTTATAGCTTCATTTACTTTTGTTAAGGAGTTTCTCAAAAAAGCCCACCGCCCCCTGGCCCCCAAGCCCCACTTGCCTGTGAATAGCCAGTGTGAAAATAAACATTATGACTTCTATTCTTGAAAGCGCCAATTTTGACAGTGGTTAAATGAGAACTATGCATTAAAGGTGAAAGAGGAACCATAAGAGGAGACGGAGAGGAGTGTGCACAGCGTAGGGCTGATGCAAAATGTGCATTGCCTAAAGTTCTCCTCAGCCTCCCTGGGGAGTGGATTTCTTCTCAGGAGACTTCGCTTTGCTTTTGTCATTCCTCGTATAACTTTGGTTTTTGTTTGCTTTTTTGGCATAAGGTTACTTGTCAGTTGTTCTCAAATTTTTTTTGTAACATAAGGACTTGTGTTGGTAGAAATAGTATGGCTTCTAGAGTGTGAGTATTGCAAAAGGCTTATTTTCCTGCTTTTCCCAGGATTTATGAACCAGTTGCGCATTGAATTTTTTACTTGAATGAAAACTTGGCCAAATATTATCCACAAAGTAACGTACAAAGTTCTGTACACATCGTTGACTGTCCTGTGATAGTGCTGTGGTATTTGGGGTTAATTCTGAGGGCTTAATTTATGTCAGCTACAGTAGGACAAATCCACAAAACCAGCAGTGCTTTCAGTTAAAAGTCACTGTACATCTGAGATCACATTGTAAAAGTCACCAAACCGCAAGAGACATGAATGACTGACCTTCATTTGCTTCCTCTAGAGTATTTGGGAACACTCTTTATGTTTAAGAATCACAGAAACTGTGTCTGAATTTTTGAACTGCTGTGTGTTTTCTTTTAGCTTCCATATAGATTTCACAGGATGTTTTGCAGACTCAGACTCATTGTTTTGGCTTTATAGGTACTGGAGGCTGTTTCCTTTTTAGGCTTTAACAGTGTTTGTAGAAGAGATCAAAAATTGGTAGATGTCTCAGAGGAAATTTATTAACTAAGCTACTTTTAATTTTTTTTTTTTGTTTAATTCAGGATGGTTGGATTTCAAATTAAATGTTTATTTTTAACAAAGATGTTCAAGCTAAACAGATAACTGTTACCTAGCATGTCCATCATAAAAGGTACCCTTGGCTCCAAAGTTCAGGAAAGTGTTTTAGGACTCATTTTGGATGTAAAACATACATACCAAATGAATTCTGTAAAAGGAAACTTAAGCAGCTACTGCTGAGTTTAAAAATGGATTCACTGTAATGTTTACGTGTAAATCTTTTGTGTTCTTCGACTTACTACATATTCATTAAAACTCAACCAAAATTAACTTTTCATTTTCTTCAATTAAAAGATTTCTTCATGTGTATTTTCAAATTCTGAAAAGTATTTATTTTTATTCCTCTTCACACCATCTTCTTAAAAATGAGAAGAATTCACCTAATTATATTGTGTACTCACACATGTGTACATGCATGCATATCTAATTATGAAAAGATACACAAACTGTTCTGGATGGAAAGTGGAATAGCTATCAATAGCAATTAAAAATAATAATGTACATTCTTCCATGTACAAATGTGTCCTAGATGGTGCCACATGTGCTCAGGCAGCAAGAACAACTAGCCCTACTATAGGGCATACAGAAAAACTAAAGCGAAAACTTGCAGATCTTGGGTAAGCATTTTGTTATTTAAAATACTTTTTTTTTTTCATTAAAAGGATTGAAAGTAAAATTTCAAAGATGTTTCCTGATGTTTTCTAATATTCTTGTAGGGCTCCCTTGAGAAGGAGTTCAAACAAGGGCAAGAAGCGGAAAGAGAAAGAAGCTATTAGGGTGACCTATGGCAGTAGGTATGGGTAAAAGATGAAGGATGCAAGAAATGATATGCCAGAAACATTGGAAAAATGTAATCATCCTAGCAGATGGGAACATTAACAGTCCCAGTGACTTCATATAAATAAGTATTAAGCTTTGAGATAACCTTCTGAGCTTACAAACCTAGATTTCTTAACTAATGAAAGACTAACATATAATCTAAAAATACTTGGAGGCTTATAATATCATGGCATCACTACTACTGGCGCGTCCACTAATGGGATTTGCAGAAATAGGTTATCAGAGCTGGCCTACAGATACACACGCAGTCAGTTAATAATACCTGTGAACCAGAAATCTTGCCACAATTCCACATATTTTTTGAAAAAGCCCCCAGAGCGAGAATGGGCAGCAGCTGTTCACTGCATCTTCACGGCACTCACATCAGGAATGCTCTCAGAAGGGTTTGTTTCTGAAGATGAATATCTAAGTTGAAAATAGATAAGAAAAATGCTGACTGCATTTGTCACATCACCAACTCTCAGGGAAGGAATTGTGAATTCCTTGTGATATCTGATGAGACCACATCACCAGCATCTGGACTCTGAATAAATAAATGAATGTTCAAAATGACAGGAAGCAATCTTCTCTGCAAAAGCTAGCGTAGATTTTTACTGAAGGTCTCTCCTCATGTACTGATGAGTCTGACAAGATCACAGCTACAGAGGGTGATGCCTGGTTCCAGTTATGAAAGACAAGTTAATGTCAGGAGTGCTAAGCAACCTTAATACGTTCCAAAAGTCTAGAAAGGACATAGCAACTCAAAAACTCTCTGCACATAAAATAATGCAAAAGAAAACCTACGTGATAAAAGAGCTATCGTAAGAAAGCAAACTTTGAATGCTACTCAGAAAATCATTGTGGTGGAAAACCAGTATGTAGCTGTTTGTGGAGTTTTGCTGACAGTCTAATATATGGAGACCCAGCAACAAGTATATTGTGTAGCTCTGTAAAATCAGAAAAGCAAAAGAAACTTTAGACTTCAGTGATCTTAGGCAGCTTCCGCACTCGTGTCAGAAAACCTGTTGCAGTTGGTTCCACTGGTGTGTCTGCTTGCAGTGTGACCTGGAGTTAGTGATACTCACTGCTGGTTTTCCCTAGTGACAGGGAGAGATTTGTTAAAGCAAATTCTCTGCACCACTGTGTAGCTGTAAGGCAACTAGTGCCCTTAGCAGGGTATTAAACATCACATAGCATTTAAATACCAAGCCACAGGGTGGGGGAAATGAATGTATACTTGTTTGTAGGAACTTGATATGTTTCTTACACCAACATAGTATGTTATAGACGTTTGTGAGATCCCATAGGTATCTTCCTTAGAGAAAGCAGGTCTCAGCATAGAGAGATCAGTTTTGATTTGATAAATCAATTTGATCATTAGATAAATCAGTTATTTGTATTGTTTGTTAATAATTCTGAGTTCAGATAGAGTTACTAAAAGCAAAGTTTAATACTGCTTTCAAAGTCATAAAAAAAAAAATTCATAAGCATTTGTAATTCTCACTGTGCCTCTGTAAACTGGGACGTTATTATTTCAGTATAACTTTTTAAACACCGATTGTCACTTCCTTTGTTACTAACTCCAAAGAATTTGCCTCAGAAGAAATGTGAGGATGTTTCTCTACAGTCCAAAGCTGTATAAGCTCTTTGAAAGAAGGAAGATGATGATCGAAAGACAGCATCCTGTTATAATTATGTCCATTACAGCAACTGATTGATGTAGAATTAATCATGCTGTCAGATGGATGTTGCATGCGTTATTTTGCCATTGCCAAAAAATAGCTCTCAGGATGTGTAAATAAAATCCTGAATTATTTCCTAAGGCTACCACTAATGTTACATATATAAAAAATTCCCCATTTAAGTAAAAAGCATATATTCCCCTGCCTGAAGCTAGGTGATTCGGGCAACATAGTTTGTTTTTAATTTCTACTTTCAAGCAAGATTAGAGGATGAGAGAGGAGTACAGGACTGGGTCAGATACATCTACCTTTCTTTATGTAGCTAAAGGGAGGGAGGATTCTTCTTCTGCTTCCATGGGTGGGGGCCCATTGACAACCTCGGTTTCATCCATACAGAAAAGAGGCTTCACAATATACAAAGCTCTAGTGATTACGTTAATAATGATTTAGAAGCTGTCCAGAAGGTAGAAGTTGAGGGGACATTTACATACGTGCAATTTACTGGTGGCTGCTAAGAGCAGTAGAAGTTTAATGCTCTGAAACAGTAATACATACGTTGATATAAATAATATGAGAATATGACATATGCATAAGTTCTTTAAGGCAGACACTTTGCATAGTTATTTTTAATTTACATACTGTAACTGTTGACGTGATATATTTAGTGAATAATTTAGGCATTTTATTTTATAACTGTTACCTTTGCCTTGATCACATTATCCACTGCAGTCTTTGTTACTACAAGGAGAGAAGCTGATAATATCACATAGGTGTTTCTTTCATTTTTCTATACTAATATTTTTAATATTAGTAATATTAAAATCAAGATAATAATACTCTATCAGTATTTAGCTGTTGTAACAAAGATGCGTCTCCATAGATGGATACAGACGCACCTGATTCATTCTGCCTGTGCTCGAAATCCAAGCCAGACCTTCTCTGGGGACCAGAGCCCGCTTGGGTCAGTGCTGAGTCTGATCTATTTAATCATGCTGAGATACCACTGGGGCTCAGAAGTGCACCAACACAACATGTGGCTTCTTGACTGGAGCTGGTTTACATCCAAATGGTGGGAGTACAGGCATTTTCTGCTGGCGTCTGTCTCCATTTGCTGGGTGTATGTTGCCTAAGAGAGCTTGAGTTAGAAAAAGAATCAAAAGAACCCACTTTGTTCTTCTTTTGCTGAAAGGGAGATTTCAGGCATGCCCCTACCAGCTGCGTGCCACTCAGTTCTTTAGTCACAGTTACAATGTCACTCTTTTTACAATTAACCACCTCTGTAGCATTTTGTTTTCTCTTATTTAATAATCTAACACATATTCCTGTTCCTTTCTCTTAAACAGGACTGCCAGAGAGATGCTGCAGAAATCAGCAAACACTAAATATTTAGCAGAGCGATCCTCCTCTCTCCCACACTGTGTACCATTCACATGGTATGGAGAGAGTGGCAAGGGATCCAATTCTTCTAGCAACCTGCCATCGCCTACCAGCCCCACTGAACCTTCCTCTGAAAATATAAGTCCAGCTAAAAAAGGGTCAAAGGTAGAAAATAAAAACTACCTTATTCCCACTGTGTTGAGTGGCATAATTGGCTTCATGTTTCTGGAAAAAGAACAGGCCAATATGTGACTACTACAATAAATAGTGCATGGTGTTCATTGTATGGTAAAAGCTCATCTGAACAGAACATCTCTGTCATTGTACCATTCCACATTCTACCTTTTTACTCTGTGTTAATGTACATTAATTCAGTAAGCTAACTGTGGTGTGCTGTACCGTAACAAAAGCAAGTGGTGCCAGTGGAAATTAGCATTTGGATCCACTGAACAAATGCTAGATTTGTGTATTCAGTTATAGATATTTTCTGCATTCTTCAGGACTGATTGTGGGAATACCTACCCACGTTCAAATGAGGTGTTTGCAAGTGAAGAAATGCTGTATGCCCTCAGTCATCTGCCTTTTTTCCCCCAATAATGAAATCTGTTTGTCATGCATGCTGGATGTTGGATTTAATTCTTTATATGAAGATGCTTGAACTGTAAATATGAACTATTGCAATTTAATACATCTGTGTGATTCCTTTCTATGTGCATGAATGTTTCAGCATGATAACTCCTTAAATAACCCTTAGTTATAGTAATATACTTAGCTTTTTTGTGTTTATTTTCACTTCTGGAAAATATTTCTCTGCCTGTATCTTCTTATAACTTGTAACATTTGACTTTTTATATTGGTCTGGTAAAAAGAAACAGATATGGTTGTCAACTTTATGTACAGGAATATGAATCAGAAATCTTTATTTCTCTGTCTTCTACAAGCACGTGCATGTACATAATAGGAGTTTCCACAGGCATTTCTTACTCTTTCCGTGCCAAAAGCTGGTGATACCTTACTTCTGCTGTGCACCAAGCCATGCAAGTTCATAGCTGTGCTTGTGTTACCTGGCAGGGAGAGCAACACAAGGCTGACCAGTCCAAATCAGATTGATAGAGAAGACCACAGGTGAAATCTTTGAAGATTAAAGAGAAACTGATTGGTTACCTGGTTTCTTTTGAAAAAGAAAGATGAGGATTAGACATGTACATCCTATTTGTGCCTTTAAACAAGCATTGTATAAAAAATAATTTTCAAATGGGGAAAAAAGCACCCCCTTTTACAATTAGTATTAGGTTGAGGTTTGGGCAGAGGGGGTTGTCCTGCTATTGTAATCATTATCAGGCCTTGGCTATCTTGTGTTTTTCCTATAGAAAATTAAATTTTAAAGACTTAAATACATCATAAGGCTGAAGCTTTCACAAACTAGAGGTGAAATAAAAATCAGTACTTAAAAAACAAGAAGATGTTTTTCACACAACAGGAGGTAGAGCTGCTGAACTCCTGGCCTAAGAACACTGTGGGGGCTAAAAGTTTCCATATTAAGGAAGCTGCTCGGATTTTCTTCTCCTCTATAAAGAGCTGGGAAAAACAGAACAGGAATTCTAAATGCAGGTGTGAGAAAGCTGATTACAAAAACATTTTGATGTTCTCTGTAAAGTTTGCAAGCTCTTAAATTAACAGTTCCTACACTGCTATTCAGGTTTTTAAAGCACAGCATAATACCAATATTTAGTTGGATTTCCAGCAAAACTAAGAGGACCAACACTGGATATTTTTGGAAGACTTCTTGTTTTCAGATAGGTCAAATATCTTTGGGAGGGAAAAAAGGATAACTTTTTAAATGTTTTTGGTTTTGATGTTTGGATCCAATTTTTTAAATTGAATGTCAAAGGTGAATTGAATTTGATATTCATTTAGATGTTAGATTAGAGTAGAGATTAGAGGTCTCCGTGTCATCAACTGTATATTCAAGTTAAATGGAATATCACGGTGTCCTTAATTTTTTATAGATTCTGTTTTTTTATGGTTCTCACTCTAATGTGAAATACTTGTTAATTTTTGTCGTCTTCTGATGGTAATTTTGCTGTATTGCTGGAAAATATGTGCACGCTTTTGCTATTCTTTGCTGTAAGGTGTGATGTCTGTCATTGCATTGTTAAGAAAAAACAGGGTTTGTTTTATGGTTATTAGTTCAGTAAATAACATTCAATATCCAAAGATCTCTTTTAATTTCAATTTCAGTTTTTTCTAAAGGTATAGTCAAAGAGGGAGGATCCTTTCACTTTTCTAGGAGATTATTTGGGACTCAGAAATGGATTCACAGGATATTCTCCTTGCTCTTTCAATAGCAGTTATTCTCCTTGCTCTTTCAATAGCAGTTTTCACTTCTCTCTGCTAATTAATCCTTTGTCCTATTCTTTGTGCTACTGCCTGTGCAACGCTCGTCCTAAATATTTGGAGGACAGTAAAATGCTAGTGATTAACCCGCAGTAATTTAGCTCCAGGATGAGACTCCATCTTAAGGAGTCTGGAAATGGCTTTCAGATCCCTTTGCTATTCATTGAGGCAAAGGTGTCTCTTGAAGTACATAGTGGTAAAAATACTGTGTATTCTATAAATATTAACAATGCTAAAAATTAGGCTTCCTCATGTGTATTGTAACTGGTTTGGTAAATGATTGAAATCACTCCTGAACTATGCCAACCTGGAAGACAGAAAGCAAATTTCCCTTTTAGATGCACATAATGAGATCGTTTGTTCATTCTAACGCATCTTTTTCTCCACAGAATTTCACGTTCAACGATGATTTCAGTCCCAGCAGCACAAGTTCAGCTGATTTGAGTGGTTTAGGAGCAGAACCTAAAACCCCAGGTTTCTCGCACTCCTTAGCACTGTCGTCAGATGAGGTATGCTGATGATGATGTTTAAGGTGGGAAATGGTTGTTTTCTTTCTCCCATGGCATTTTGCTTGATAATTACTCAAATAATAAAGGGATATTTTTTAGGCAATAGAATGGGAGAAGAAAAGTAATCTTGGTTTCTAGATTATGATTTTTCTTGTTCATATAATAATGACTCGAAATAAAGGTCCTATCGTATTATCGTAGGAAAGCAGAATGCAGTTGGTTTCCTAAGAGTTGCTATATCCTCACCCATTTCAATACATTTTTCCTACATTCTAAATATGTACATGTAGACCCGTAGATATAGATATATATATACATGTGCACTAAACTAGACATAACTGAGACAATTTTGAGGTAATAAACATACAGTATAGTTTGGTAAATATAGTTGAGACGTAAGGCACCTTCACCTAGACTAATTTTTACCCTGGTACATTAAAATAATAATGACCTGTACATGCAGTAATTGTGTGTTACTGTACCTGAATGTATGTATATTGATTAGAACGTATATGTGTTAATCCACTTTGCGTTCTTTGTGCTTGCTTTGCACAGTGGATTTGAATTCAGTTACTTCAAACCAGAGTTTTTTCAAACATTGATAATGTGAAAAAGCATTCCTAACCCTGTAAATTGGTGACATAATTGAGCTGAATATAATATATCAAAAATACTTTTCTTAAGATACAAGCTTTGTAACTCAGTTGTCAGTGAAGTTGCACAATTTGACAGTAGCTGACAGCTTGTCCTGTGGACTCAGGAAACCTGTGCCTTCGTTTTTTTACAAACAGTCCGTAAGAACTTCACATTTGAAGCCAGGGTTTTTTTCTAGAGAGGAGGAACTTGAAGTATCTATGTCTTATTTTTTTGTGATGGTTAGGTTTGTTCTACTACTGCCTGCATGCTTTGCATGGGTTTAAAGAATGAGAACTGTTCCGTGCAACCCCATTTGCCAAAATGCAAGTCTACAGATGCAACCATTCTTTAGCGGTTACTTACTGCAGGTGATAAAGGGCAAAAATTTATAAGAATCATAAGAGAATGCAGACAGGTCTGTATATTCTATGAATTACTGAAAACAACAAAGTCATCATTTACACTTATTTTGGATTAATACTATCTTGATAATACATTTCATTCTCTTACCATGTTTCATTCCCCTTATATTATGTAGTTTATTGTGACAATGCCCTGTTCCCAGTGGTATTGAATTAAAAGCTTGAAAATGCTTTCATTTTGCTTGTTCAGCTCTCTACCACTTCTAAAACATCAAGCCTGAACAGGTCTATAAAAATGAATGTGTTTTGTCCATTCTCTGCTGTGTGCCAAATTGCAGCCTCCGAATCAGGCAGCGTGTTCAGCAAGAGCTGCAGCAGAAACCTCCACAACCACCCGGGCAGGGGATTAGGCCAGCGTTGCTCTTCAGCCTTTCATAGCGTATTGCTGCAAGCACTCCTTCACTCAGGCTTCCCTGGCAGATCCAACGTGATTATTTGAAGGAGATGGAAAAAATGAAAGGGTGGGGAGGGAACCCAGTTCTTGCAGGTTGTTCTCTAATTAAGGAGCTTTTGTTCTTGCAATTGGAGCCATCAGGAAAGTTCCCACCAGTTCTAGGGTGTCAAGACCAGGAACTCCAAGGGGAGTTCATTGACGCAGTCTCAGGTTTAGCTGCCAAATCATGTGTGTGCTGAGCTTTCAACTTAACCTCTCTGCTTCTGGAAATAATTTTTTTTAAAGAAATCTCTTTGGTTTCAAGTAGCCATATCTGTTTGCAAATCTTGGTGCTGCCCTTGCCTGAACTTTTACATGCTGTTACATGTTCTGTATTTTGTTTCTATAATGCTTTTCTTTCCCATTTCTTTGTTGCTCCCTCACTCAGAGCCTGGATATGATTGATGATGAGGTGAGATACTAGTGTGCTGTTGTGGTGAATCGTGTGACCATCGTGTGGCAACGTATCGTCTCATTTGCAGATTCATATTTCTTGTTTTATGGTGTTGTGTGGCAAACCCCCTTGTTCGAGCAGAACACGCAGATGTCACTGGCTCCTCTCTCCTTGTCTTGAGTTCCCCTCTCCTTTCTGCTAAGAGTTTTCAAGGCCATAGCAAATTCTAGTTTTTGCAGTATGCTGGAAGGGGGGAGGAGGGTCGGTGTCAGAGCAAATCCACCAGGCCAAGCATGAGCTGCACTGAGCTCCTGCTGGTGATAGGAGAAAGAAAAGATGGTGCTTAAACTGTCTTTTCCCCAGCCCTGAGAACCGGACAGCCAGAAGCTGAGAGAGCTCCCAGCATCATCTAACGCAGTGTAAAAGCTGCTCTAACAGCAGACAGCTGCTGCAGCCTGTAGCAGCTGCTTTGCTGACCATGGCTGGGACAGAGTAGGTTTTGTTTCAGGCCCCACTGGCATATCCTTGGGTGGGATAAAGTGGCAGAGCAGGGACACGGGGCTGCTCCAGCAGCTGACGCCCCACCTGCCCCTCCTGGTGCTGTGTTTGTGCTCTCCGCAGCAGCAGCGCAACATGATGAGAGCAGGGCCAGGGCTGTGGGATCGCTGTGTGTTCCTTACTGCTCCTCTGTGTCATCTCATAGTCTTCCATAGATAGTATCAGTCTCACTGGCTGTTTGATGTCATCACTTTGAACTTTAGAGTGGTTTTCTGAGGATTTTTTCCCCTGAATTTCTTGTTTTATAGCTTAAACACATCATAAAGATCTGTGAATGAGCCGGGGAAGTGGAATGCAGAATTCATTGCATCCTTTAGAAACATTCTAATTTGAAGGATAAAAATCTTGCGAGGGAATGGGAGCATACCTTTTTGAATTGTGCCACCTGGCCATTTCAGTCCCTGTTTGGGTTAAAAGGAATGCCAGTTCCTTTTTCTTCTTCTATTTATAGATAGAAGACTTTGTGAGTACCTTGTACCAATTCTTAGATATCTGGTTAGATACAGATGTAATATAGCGGTGTGAAATTGTTACTATTGCAGTGTAAAGACAGTACAGATACCTCTGCTCTGATGCTGGCAGTTTGTACAGAAAAATGTTGTTACTCACCCGTGTTACCCTTTTAATAATAATGCAGCATGTTTTTGTCACAGATCCTTGACGATGGACAGTCTCCTAAGCACAGTCAGTATCAGAGTCGTGCTGTTCAGGAGTGGAGCGTGCAGCAGGTTTCCCACTGGTTAATGAGCCTAAACCTTGAACAGTACGTTTCCGAATTCAGTGCCCAAAACATTAACGGGGAGCATCTCCTTCAGCTGGATGGGAGTAAGCTTAAGGTAATTGACTGACTGGAATTCAAGACTAACTGTAGTACTTGCTGTCACTTGAGGTAATCTTAAAGGAAGTAAGAATTCAGCCAGAAAGCAGTGAATGTCTGTGTGTGGAGTGGTGATAGACTAGAATAATAAACACAGAGTTTAAAGCCACAGCAACACTTTAAGAAATTCCATATGCACTTGGATTCAGAAGCTTCAGAAATAGAGGGCATTTGCTTTATGAAAACTCTGGGTGTATATAATATACCCATATTTGCATACATAAATCATATAGCAGCATGTATAAGTGGCATTTGCATTATGTATTTCTCATCCAGCTCTGTTTTATGAAAGAGTGATTCAGAGAAGATAGTAAATAGACATACATCAGAAGTAGCAACTTAAAAATGGATTAATTGGATACTGGAGGCATAAGCTGATACCAATTGTACTATGTTAGAACTAAATACAGTTTTGATGTATAAAATATGCATTGTTACTTGTAGCAAAAATGTGAACCTACTTTTGTCAAAAATAATTACAGGAAGGAGTTGTGGGAAGCTCAGCAGATCTGAAAGTCCAAGTTTGGTGTTTCCTTTCTGAGTTTTTTTGCTGGCGTTTCACTAACTGTAGGGGTTTTAGAAGAGAGCGAGTGAACTTTTGACTAAGGCATAGCAGTGAGAATTGGGAAGTCTTGTTCTATGTGGACTTCAGTGACTTCAGGCAAATACTTTAATCTTTATTTTCGTCATTTGATCAATGAAATCAACATTGGTGGTGGCAATGAGATCTAATTCTTTAATATTCTAGAAGTGGAAGGCATGGAAAGTAGTACAGAAGTGTATTACTTACACATCAGTAATGTGTTTGAGTCTGTCTCAGATTTGCTTAGTTGTTATAGTCTTCTACCTAAGAAGAGTTATTACTAGAATATGAAAAAATTTGTGATAGATTAAACCATATGAAATTCTTTTTCTTTTTTAATTTTGTTTTCCCCACCTCAGGCTCTTGGTATGACATCTTCCCAGGACAGAGCAATCATTAAAAAAAAGCTAAAGGAAATGAAAGCATCCTTGGAGAAAGCTCGCAAAGCTCAAGAGAAAATGGAAAGGCAAAGGGAAAAGCTTCGGAAGAAGGAACAAGAGCAACTGCAGAGGAAATCGAAGAAAACAGACAAGTCATCATCAGATGCAACAGAGGGCACTAATGAGCAGTGATAAGCAGAAGTGCTGCTGTATTAGGAAAATGGAGGCACTTAAGGGAAAAGAAACTCATACCCACTCTGGTGCCCCTTCAGCTTTCTTGTATTCATTACACAAGAGTGTGTACAGAGAAATGGGGCCATACATAGAATGACTAGGGAGATTTATATTGTGTAGTTTTATTTTCTACATATCCAGTTCACGCTCGTTGCTGTTGCCATGTGAAACAACCCCAGCCCCTCGGTTTGTTTTGTTGTTGTTGACAGCTAACAGATTTCATATTTGTGTGGCGGTGTTTCCTTCCAAACTTTTCTTCTCTATTGAGCTCTATGTGTTTGGTCACTTCAGTAACCAGCATGATGCTGAGGAGCATGGTCCACTGCTTCACCTCTTCTGAATAGGATGGCCAGTCAAAACGATTGGTGAACGTTTCTTCAGCAGGGTAAAACGAGTTGCGCTCTGTCTGATATGAGTTGACTTAACTTTCTAACTGGAAGTTCAGCTTCTTTACGGTGTTTGTATACTCAGTTCTGTCTACTGGAGTAAGTTTCATCTTGCGTCAGTACCTTGAAGCGACACTGCTCTGGAAACACAACTGTTCAGTGACTTCTTCTTATACACTGGAGATAAACACAGGGGCGTGGATATTCCCCCTGGGTAAAAGACAGGAGGTGAAACTCTTTCTGTTAACTGTACAATAGTTAATCCAGGAAGGAGGCAAAGCCTTAAATGATTATGTGGGTTTACACAGAAATCTGAGGATAACATTTATCCTTTAGATATCTGAGCAAGGATGCATTTCTAACGAGAGCACAGCGTATAGATCTGTATCAATTTCATTGTGCTCCCAGTGTGTAGGCAACTTTCTATAGCACACTCTGCTTTCTTTTTCATGTGTTTTGAACAGGAAACTGGGCTTATTTTGTTTGGTTTGGTTTTTTTTCAAGAAAAACACCACATCTTCAGATTCATTCTCCAATAAGCATTGGGAGAATAAGCTTTGTGCTGTGCTGTTATGAAGCTGTTGTTGGAAACGATTGTCAAACTTGAGTCTGCTGAAGATTTTCAGTTTTTACAGAAGTGCACTTTAAGAAGAGGAAGACAAGGGATTCTGGTTAAAATTAAATTCAGTACATTGCTGTTAAGATCAATGCTGCCATGGAGGTGACGGTTACTAAATCCAAAGCTGCCATGTATTAACTGTTTTGATGGGTATGTTTAAAAGAATATCCCCACCAAAACCTGAATTTTTGGGCATAGGCTGTAGAATGTTTTGATGGCTTAGCAGTGGTTGTATTACATCCTTCAGAGATTTCTGTTTTCCTGGTATATGAGGCCATCGGCAAAGCCTGCTGTGTAGTTTTGACTATGACAGAAGCAGTGTATAGCTTGGACTGCATGGTGTTACTGCCTCTTAAGAGCGATATTAAAATGTTCAGTATTTCTTCAAAAGAATGGGCAGAAAACAGGCAAATATCCACAACGAGAAGCTAGAGGTATTAGCTAACTGCTTTATAGTCAAAGCTAACTACGTAGCAGCATTTTTAGTTGAGAAACATCACTACTCTTTCATGCATCCTGGAAGTTGCAGTCTTCATCTAGTCATGCCAACCCATAAATTGTTTAAGATGTTGATGCAAAGTTAGAATCTTGAACTTAAAAATCTGCCAGCATAAAAAATGCAAATATTGAATTCTTTTGAAGAAAATGTTTGTTTTAGTTTGGCTTGGCTTCTCTTCTGCTCTGTACTTTATGGCATTCAGATTTTTGTCTGTAAAGTTCTCTGAAGCTCAGATTCGAAACAGTTGGGGTGCAATGTTTATAGTTAAATTTCTTTTCATCCTAATAATTTCTTTGACATGTAAAATGGCCTGTAAATTGAGAGAACCTAGTTCATTCAAAATTAATACACAACAGATCTATGTAGCATTAGCTTTATTTTTCCTTCCAAATCCAATTTCTACAAGTTTCCGATGTATATTTTATTCAGATCTAAAAATGAAATTGTTGTAAAATAAGCTTCCTGATATTTCTAAAGGCTTGTGATATTTTTCTTGAGATAGACCACTGGCAAAAAAATACATCTGCTAACAAGAATTCCACATTGCAGTGAATCTTTCTGCGCTCTTTTGCAGGAGAAAAATTATACAAATGTTTAACAGCCTCGTAAAACTAGCTTTCTGTTAATTTTAGGAGGTTATCAATTTATGTTTGAGTAAGAGAAGTTATCTGGAAGAAACTGGAAATTTAATATTTTAAATACAATGTTGATAAATGCATTTGATGATGATTTTCTTTTTAAATTATGTTTACATTGTAGTAATGCTTAAGTGGTTGTATATAGTAATCTAAGGTGGTGTCCCTGTTTTAGGTTCTTTGTTTTCTTAGAAACCTGAGCAGACTGCTTGGCATTATACAATGAGTTTTCATTCTTGCTGCTTAGAACAGTGCCTAGTTAATCTCTTCGTAAATCAGATTCTTATTCTGCAGAATAACTAATTCGACTTAAGTCCTTTAAGTATTCAGGGGGGTTTTATTGCTTTGTGGTAATGTTATTTTGTTATTCTTGGACTAAAAAAAAACCAACAAAAACCTAACTTAAAAAACCTAGCAGCTTAAATTTAAAATAAAACCATAAAATGCATTTTGATCAACACATGAAAACAAAGCAAACTGAGCAATGTCAAGTTTTGCTCTTCTTTCTGTGATAAAAGAGATTTATGTGGTTCCTTTTATTAAGTATGGTAACTATTGTTGGGATGTGCAGAAATGTCACTGGATAACAGATGTAAAGCACAGTTTTAAACTTTTGTTACTGTTCTATAGGACCGTTAAAGTTGTGTTGCATTTTTCCCCTTGTATTGCGTAATGACATACATGAAACAAAAGACATGGATGTCTCATGATTCTTTAACTTAAACTTCCTGTAAACCAATGCTAAGTCAGACTAATGTGGGGTTTTGATGTATTAAGAAAAAACAAATATTCCATGCTAAATGACTGGAAAGACTTTTCTCTTTTGGCCCACCTGCAAATGTAACTGTCGCCTACTTTTGCATAGTTATTTGTGGAGCTAAAGCAATTTTGTTTATGCTGACTTGCCTGGCCACCTGTGCAGGCAGTGTGGTGTTTCCACGCCTCTAGCCGACTGTCTGTGTCATCTTTACACCTAGGGGACCGCAGCAGGCTGGTGAAGTTAACTTCTCTCTGGTTACGATGGCAGGCCAGTTCTGTAAACTCTAGCTCTGCCCATTGCTGTGGTATTGCCAGGTTGTGAATATATCGAGCCTCTGAAAGGGTGAAGACAGGAGAGTTAGCAAAAAATGGAACTCTGAAAAACAGAAAATAAGAGATATAACACTGCAGGTTACTTTAGTCCTAAAAAACCTAGTGTTTATACTGAGATTGTGGAGAGAGTGGTGGCTCCTTGCTCTGTCCAGATCAGCCAAAGATACTGACATTACTCGCTTGCAGCTCGTATTTTCCTGCGTGGTGGGGTGCTGCACCTGTGCGACTTCTGTGCTAAAGCTCCCAATTCGGTTTCAATCTGCCCAGGCAGATCAGGACCAGCGCGTGAGGAAGGGGCCAAACCTGTTCATTGCAATGCATAGTATTGCCCGCTGCTGCTTGCATTTCACCCACCACTCTGAGCAGGTCTGGTGGGGGTCACTGTAAATGGAGCTTGTTCTGGATCATAGGTTAGAATTGCACAGTGGAACAGAAGCCAGTAATAAAAAGCTGAACAGAGTTAGGTGATATTTGTATCTCAGTGTATACAAATGCTTTTGCTTTTTTTTAACTTTTTAAATTTTTTTGCAAAGGCATCTATTGTGCCATGACTCTGGTCTGCTGCAGAGATACCACAAGAATCGAGCTTTTACTAGAATTACTGAGCAGCTTTCCTCTGAAGCTTGCCAGTCCCGCAGCTCTCATTGACATTCAGAGGTGCTTGACACTGAGCATCAGGGTTCCTTATACTTCATTGCTTCCATCAAAGCCTCCTGCCCTCCTGAGCTGCTCCGCCTTCACCTCCTGGCTCATGTGCTGGCAAGTAAGAGGTGGGCAATGTTGTGTGATTTTTGAGAATGAATTGTGTTCCACTTTTAAGTCAGAGAAAGAAATGCCACTCTTGTTAATAGCGCAGAATCCAGTTCTACAGTAGGAAGGAAGAGGATCTTCATTTAGTTGGGTACGGCCAAGCAGTACCATTCCAGGCACCAACACGATACTGAAAATCAAAAGGAAAGGTTTGCAAAGCTGTAGTTCTTTACAGCATCTGCACTGCAGTCTGTACTGTTTCTCGGTGCTGAAATTTAGGGGAAGTTTGCAAGAATTAAGTCTTGTGTTGATTTCTTAGCCGTGTGTTTACAGAGAGAAAATATTGTCAAGGCAGAAGTAAAACCTGATCTTGCTCGTTTTAGGTGTGGCCTTGTCCCCTGCACTGTCATCAAACTAAGTGATAGAGGGGCTGGACCCTTTTAATAGCACTTCCCTCATTCTGTGCTCTCCCTCACTTGAAAACCTCAGGAAACCTATGTCATGGTCCAAAACACTGAAAAAACACGTTTGAAAAAAGCAGCACATATTGAATTAAGTTGTAAGTCTTTAACAGTCGAAACAGGCAGAGTGCACAGGGCAGTTAGATGGTTTTGCTTTAGTTTTGTTAAATTAGTGATTGAAAATACTGAAATCAGTCTTTCTAGAAATATTGAAGTGATTTGTGGCTTGATTACCTCTTCAAATAAATATGTATGGGTTTGTGTGTGTGCATACATATGTGCATACGTGGATGTTCATACAGCTTTACACTGCAGTGGTAGCAGCTGGCACGTAGGTGGCTGTGCGTTGCAGGGCTGCAGGCGCGCGGTCTGCGCAGTAGGCAGAGGGCCCCGGGACTATCTGCAAGCTCGGAGGAGCAAAGCGCTGTCCCTCAGTCTCACCAGCGTGCTCACCCCTGTCTGTGCTGGTAGCTTTGCTCACTCTTTCCTTGTGGGGTTTTATGTATTTTGCAGAGCAGAAAATTTTAAAGTTTTCTTAAAGCCATATAGAGAATGGTCCTCTGCAGGTCCTTCTGCATGTTGTCCTCGGGTTGGTTTTTTTGGGGTGGGAGGTTGGCAGGAATGATTTATTGGAGTGTCCGTGTTCTAGGAAGGAAAGCCTTTTTTATATTTTTAACCCTAACTTCGATTTCTATTGGAGCGCTTTCAGCAGTTCATTGTTGAGCAGGATTATGAGTGACATCCGAGGTGACTTACCCGCTCACCACAGTGGAGCGTGGGTCATCTGCAGATCGCAGTCCCTTTTGTTAACCTCCCGTATGGATTTTACTGTACCTTTTCCACCTGTAAAACTGATTTTTCAAAGCTGTGACACCTTAGTTGTGACATTGAGCCCTCCAATCCCTCATTATAAAATGAGCTTTCTGGTACTAACCAGCAGTGTACTTTTGCTGTCAGCATTTAGTCCCTTGAGCAGCATTTTGGGAAGTTTCTTTGGGAAGTTTCTTTGGGAAGTTTGGACTGTGTTAAGAACGAGCCGTAGGGTTTGTGTTAGGCAGGTTTCTTCTTCCAGAGTCGGGAGAGGTGAGGAGGACTTGCAGCTCATGAGGTCCAACCTGCATAACCTGGGAGCCTGAGCCTCCTGCCGGGTTTTCAGTGGGACCTTTGTCACCGACACCAGTGGAAACAGGTTTGGGCCCAGTGCAGAAGCATCTGAAGGAAAGGGGGATCCCAGGGCACCAGCCGTAAGGAGTAACCAGCCCATTTGGAAGTGGGGAGTGCACAGTGAACCTCTTCTGAGTCCATACTTTCCCATACACATTTACTGTCGGAACAACTGCTTTCGTATTTTCCAGTCATGTTGCAACGGTAACTCACTGGTCACTGACAAGCGTTAGACATATTGCTAGAAGACCAGGCAGCTAAAAGACTAAAATGCACTGTGCTCACTGTAAAAATTGGCTTCTTACATTGTTTCTTTTTATATGGTTGAAGAGGTGGTTGCGCTTCAGGTTTTTTCCTTTTTCTTTTCTTTTTTTTAAAGAGGTCAAATGTATATGAAGTGCATGTTATCCTGAACTTTTTGTTTGTAACATCTTGGTGTCTGATCATCTGCATGAAAGACACAGTAGTGCCATGTCTGGGCTTGTTCTCTTGTGCTTGGTTGATATGAACTTCTCTAGATTGTTGAGTTTTCCCCCAGATAACTTTGGTTAATATTTAATTATTGGGAGACATCAAAACAAAACATCATGGTGGCCCTTTGTTTTCTTACAGTTTAAATACAAACAACAAAGCCTTGTGGTTTAAAGTTAATTTGTTAGTGTAAATAAATTTCTTGCCAATGAGTATTATTGTTGTTAGACAACGAATGCAATAAAATGAGAAACCCTGAATCTTTATTAGAATTTGTATCGAGTCGTCACTTTCCTGCCTGTTTGTTGGTCATTCCAGAAGGAATAATAAATGGTGAGCACGACTGGACGGCTCTTGCTGCATGGGTCAGACTGGGAGGGGGACGGGGATATGGACCTTGCCCTGCTTGTTCTTTCCTTCTTTCTGCTTAGTGCCAAAGATTATTTTAATCCTAGCTCTTGGCCAAATTGGCATGATTCATAGGCCTCCTAGTGGATCTCGTTTACAATCTGTAATTATGTAAAAAGAAGTAAAAGAAAAAAAAATAAGGAAAGAGAATGGCCTTTTTTCTTCATATGTGGAGGAAATGTAGCATGCAGTCTTTTGCTGCAGGTTGATGTAAAAATAGGCTGCCTTCATGGTGATGCTGGTAATGTTTGTTCAAAAGACCTGGATTAGTTTTGGTATATAAAAACATTTTACTGTTTTACACTCAAGTGTAGGTTAGTTATAACGGGCATTTTATAAATTCAAAGTACCCCTTTGTTTAATATGTCTTTATTTATTTGATTTTAGTAAAGCATTAAATTAGGGAAAAGCGGAGAGTACAGACTGTCCAATTTGTGTAGTCATTTCAGTGGATTTACATCTGGCAGAATCTAGGCCAAATACTCTGCGCTTAATCTATTTAACCCAGTCTGTGTTTCCCAGCGGCTGAATCATAAATCTTACTTTATGATGGCCACCACCTGCAAGAAGATGAAAGAATCCTCAATCCATAAAATTACTGTCTTAATTAAAATAGGCATATTAAGAGGCTGTAAGTCCACGACTGACATGTAAAATGTGTCTGCTCCGCAGCTTCCTAAGCCTGGAGCCATCTACACGTATGTCCTTGTTGTTTGTGCAAGTTGTCTCAGATATCTGCAGTTTGGTTTCTGAAATGCCCAGAACTGCTCCAGACCCTGCAGCTTGTAAAAGATGATGGGTTATGCCCTCCTCCGGGTTGCAAGCCTGGATTTTCCCTGTGCAGGTTACCTTGTAATGGGGAGGCCAGGCTTGAGGTGCCTCTTCCTCCGCTGCTGTTTCTGCACTGAGGCTGCCAGTGAGTTTTATCAAGTGGTGATTTCATGCAGAGGTGTAGAAGCTGTACCCCAGCGTTGCTTTTGCTGCAAAATGTGTGCTTGCTGTCTCTCTCCTGCCCAGCACCACTTTAATGCACAGCGGCCCAGCTTCAATTCCCACCTCCGCACTGCAAGGCTGGGACACCCTTAGAAGAGGTTGGCAACGGGCTTCCAACCTTCCTTGCCTCGGGTTAAAATTCAAAATTTTACTATTAGTAATAGCAGGTACTAGGTACTGAGTCCTGCCTACGATCTTTCGCCTCTCAAACACTTTAGGAAAAGAGAAGGCCTGTCGCTCGCACATGCTTTTCTCTGCGGGCAGACTGCTGGGAAAACCTTCAGTACAGGAATAGTTTTAAAAAGAGAAAAAAAAAGCTAGTGACGAGTGAACACATTCTTTATTTTCTGAAAGGCCAAAACCAAGAAAAAAGTAGAAGTTTGACAAGATCCAACAACATGTAGATTTGCTCATTTGAAGATGTTCTAAGCTACTGGAAAACATGAAATTAATGTTTCGATGGGTTACTTCTACCACTGCGGAGGGAAGTGCTGGCTGTTACACTTCTACAACCACAGAGTAAATCCGGGACCAGCAGACCAACTGCTGGTTGGTGTTTCGGCTGTGTTACTGCCACTGCTGCAAAACACTCACTCTTCAGAAGACAGCACTCCATTTACTTGAGAACAAATAGTGGCACAAGCCTAAAATAATTATGTTAAAATGCTAGTGCAGGACGTTGATGGCTTATCACGAAGAAGTTAATAGCCCAAGCTCTCCTTATTGTGAGAACTTCCTTCAGAGCAGTTTTTTCTGCTTCGGCTCTGGGAACAACATCTGTTCCTCAAGACTGAAAATGGATTACAAGTTCCCTTAGGAAAGCATACCACTTCCCAGGGAAGCTGAAAAATGTCCTGCAGGGAGAGAAGTCAGTAAGGAAGGAGCAGCAAAGCCAGAGTTACGGTAATTTATGTTCTCAAGTGCTTGGTGCAGTCAGCTGATGCCAAAGGCAAATCCAGCAAAGGGAGGGGACAAAAGCCGACCTCGTTCAGGGCTGGCTCTGCTCTGTGGAAGGGCTGTCTCCATGCCGTGGTTAGCGAAAGACTTGAAGCCACGATCCAAACAGATAAGTCCCTGACACCAAAGCCTTCACAGGTAGACAGTAAACCCTGGGCAGTGCTCAAGTCCCCAGATCAACTGTGGACATTTTGGAGAGGAGCTATGAACACAGCTTGTGCACAGACCCACTAATGCAGGGCCGTGCCCAAGAGACAAGGTCAATTAGCCACATGGTTAACCCTAAAGCTCAACTCTCCCCCTCTAGCCATCACTAGACCCCTGCAGCATGTGCTGTTTGTATACAAAGCATCACAAATACCAGCAACTGCTATGCTATGCAGGGGTGAAAGAGTCATCTGGCATGGCAGCAGTGGCAAGCTGCTGGCGTTGGGAAGGGTGCAGTGACCGAGCTGACATGCCACTGGCTCCATTCTTAAACCTCGCACAACTTATTGCGCCCAGGGACGTGCCTTACACCACACTGTCTGTGCCAGCGAGCCGGCGGCAGCGCAGGGCCTCGGGGTGGAGCCGACGCTCTCTGGGGACGGGAGGGGATGGGGCAAGACCCATGGGCCGCTGCAGCTGTGCAGAGGAAGGAGGGTGGCACCGTCCCTCCCGTGCAGCAACGCAACCCCAGCCACGAGCCCTGGCACTGACTCCTTGCTCTGGTTAGAGCTGTCCTTTTCCCTCAGAGGAGGAGCAGTAACTCCTTTATACCAGTGGATGGAAGCCATTAGGCCTGTTTGTGTTAGAAAGGAAAGGTGCAGGAGCCAAGAGGTGCCAGCACACACATTTGCTGCTCAGGGCCACTGCTCACCCAAACCTCAGCCCACAGTAACACCACTGCAGCCAGAACAGCAAAACCCAAAGACAGATGAAGGTTTGCACATACTCTGGCTCCTGTCTCCGTGTTTGGGCTGCTACAGAGGGGGTTATTTGCTCTATCTTGTAGGCAGAAGTGCTCCTGTGTTTTCAAAGTACTGGACTTTCCATGTACTCTCCAGATTAGAGGGGGCCGTGGCTGGTGGTGAAGCAGATTGCAGGCAGGAACAGCAAAGCCAGAATAGCAATTAGCACCCAGGGACTGGCTCTTTCTCCTCCTGAGCTCGTGCTTCACGAGCAGCCTGCCTTTTTTCTCCATGCAGTGGTGGAAAAACAGCAGTGAGGAAACGCTACCCCATCAGCTGAAGGATGCCGAGGGGATGGTGGCCCCCGGGCAGGTCTGTCTGGTGACGCCATTCCATTCGGAGGGGCAGCCAAGCTGCTGAGAATTGCCAGCACAGGCAGGCACGGGCAGCACAGCGGCAACCCCGGGGGGGGAGCCGCCACCGATAACACGGAGCCTTTAGCTGGATGTGAGCCGGAGCAGTGATCAGAGGTGGGAACTCGGAGGAAAAAAGAGCAGCAGGAGCTGCTCTGTGAGTAAGGACAGCTACACTAATGAAAGAAGAGCTCGCTCCACGGGCAGGAAACCAAGTGGTGGCTCAAACAGGGGCTTCTGCCAGGCTGGCGTCTTGCTGTGCACACCAGAAAGCACAAAACTGATTTCCAGCTTCAAAGGACACTCCGTTCAGGTTACTGCAAGGGATTGCTAACTAACACCATTTGAAAAACACCAGCTGATGAAAACCTGGATAGGCCTTTTAGCAGTGCACAACGTTATCAGTCACTGCCGCTGGATGAATGTGAAGTGGGTGCCTGCTGCACAGGAGCACAGCGGGAATCGGCTCCGTACAGACTGGAAGTTAAACACAGAACACGCGTGACCAGCACTCGGGGGTAGGCACTGTGGTGAAGCGCCCAGAAACGCTCCCTGTGCTGTGACAGACAACAGGAATTGCTAACGCGCTTTTCACTGAAGGTGCTCGGGAGTTTTCTCCCACTCTTTAAGAAAAAAAAAGGCTTTTTTAAACTCCCTTTGGAAGACTCAGTAAGAAACCACTCCAAAGTGATGCCCTCCTCTTTTCTCAGTAGGATTAAGAGAAATTTATGAAAGTGAAGTAACATTAGGAAATGGCTTAAAGGGGGAAGAGAGAAGAAATGAGACTGAAATAACATTTATTCTCCTTCCAGTTATTTCAGAAGCATTAGGGAAAGCCAACAGGAAGGTTCAGAAGAAGAACCTTTAGCACAGTCCCTGGGAAATCCCAGGGGTCAGCGACAAGAAAGCACGCCACGCTGGTAGTTAGCAATTCTCATTTACAAAGTCAGTTTTCTCTGGGGGGAAAAAAAGAAAAAACAAAACAGAAATCCAGTCACAACAGATAGTTCAATGTCTGACAGTTTAGTCATTTGTAATCTGAATTTGAACTTCACGGTTACCCTTTGTTACTGACATGGGGTCCTCCCCATTACACAAATAAACGACTTTCTCACCTTCAATTCCATTTCCTTTACTATTGTGTAAAACTCCCATTTTGGAGAGGAAGGCTAAGATACATTTCCATGACTCTAGTTAGCCTTTATTGGAACAGTCTTGTTGTTAGCAAATCTAGCAGAAGCTAAGTGAGCTCCCAAGGAATGAAATCCTTTCCACTGCAGCAGATCTTACCCGCGACGAGCTATAGCTCACAGTAGAGAGCTCTGTGGAAGACTGTGCCGATGAGCAGTTTTCCCTCGTAGACGGATGCCACCGAGCTTCCCTGCAGCACGGAGCCGTTGTCGGCGAAGATGCGCGTCACCGCAGGCTCCTCCGAGAGGATGTTCTGGATGCGCAGGACCTGCCGGAGGAGGGGGGATACAGCTGCTGAAATGGCCATGGGTGAAAATCCTCCACAGATGGAGGGAACATCAGTATGTTAACTTATACAAATTAGTTAGATTGATCAGCTGCTGGTAACTGCAACCAAGTGATTCCTGTGATAGGGCCACAATTTCTGCTTCAGTGAAGCATGGTCCATGAAGACTGATTATTTTTTTTAAGTGGGCGTGCAACAGAGACTCTACCTCAGTAAGTAAGGCAGTCATCGCCAGCACTAAGCATGTGCACAGTTTTTTCCAGCCTAAGAGTTACTTCATATCTTGTTATTTTCATGCTTTTTCCAGACAGAGTAAACAACTGCCTAGTATCATAAATCTACTGCTATTGAACTTGAAAATTTTGAAAAGTGTCTTATGAGAAGCTTCAGACAAGGCTGAAATCAAACAGACACCAACCAGCCACCGGCACTCGCGGCCGCTAGCGCACTGATGCCACTACCTCACTGACTTCAGAAGAAGAATTACAGTGTCACCTACTGATGAACCACACTTGCACAGATAAATCATTCCAGCGCGAACGTTTCTGGTTGTGCTTTGCACTCAGTCAATTACTTTTTTGTTTGGCAAAGTGGTGCTGGCTCGGTAATTAACACAGTTCATCAAAATCTGATTGCGCGGCCACAGCTGCACAGAAAGCAGCCTGAGGAGTCCAGAACGACTGAGCTACTGGGTGGAAATTACTCAGTTGTCTCCTAAGGATCTGAATAGGTGTTTGTTAGTGAGTATACGCTGTTCAAGCTTTCCACTTAAGAGCAGAAGCTATAAGCTGGAAGCCAGCTCCATCTTTGCTTTCATAAAGGCTGGCCAGGCTCTCCTCTGTGTAATGCAAAGTTATACCAGGGCGATTTGAACAGAGCAACTTTCTGGCACAGACACAGCCAAGTGACCAGTGACGTCTCCCAAAAGGCACCTCAGAGGCAGGCAGATTTTCAGGATCGTTGTAGAGCAGCTTCATCCCATTGGGATGACATCCTATCCAGATGTCTCCAGTGTGAGGGTCAATAGACAAATTGTCAACCAGAGTGTCCAGCTGCAGCGTCTATCCATCACAGAGGAAAAAGAAGAAAGAGAAGTTAAAGCAATCAGAAGTCCTGGAAGCAAACTATAACATAATCAATAGACTTGTCGAAGACTCTCATCTGACATAACTAAGACTGATTTTTTAAAATATATTTTCTCCCCCAGTGCTGTTTTTCTTTTCCCCCAGTATGCTTCATCCCCTCCTCTGTGCCGTGAGAAACCTTGCTGCGCTGAGCTTCCCTCATCAGCTGCCTTCACACCTACACTTGTGTTGATACTTTGGTGCTTTGTGGCCTGACCCACGCTGACTGAGGCAGGCCTCCACTGCGGCTCTACGGCACGCCCGAGGATCCCTCTCTGGTTGCCGGTGTGAGGGTGGAAGACCTGAACCTCGTAATGGGGCACACAGCACCTCTGCAAACCCACGGCAGGAGCCATCCAGACCAGACCTTCACGCATGATCAGGTTGAAATCTCAAGCGTTCACGGGGACTAATCTGTCCAAAATTCATATATGCCCCTGTTTTTGGAACAGCAGCACCTTACCTTCACATGGGTTAAATTCCAATTAGCATGTTTTTCCATAACACGGACATTATGATCAAACAGATCTGCAACATAGATGTACCTGCAAAAGAAAGCACCTCTTAGCAATGTGTATGAGTAAGCAGGCACCAAAACCAGACAGTTCCTCCTGTGCAAGCCCAGCTCTTCCCATGAGGAATGCCAGCTCACAGTTCTCAAACAGCAATAGACATTGCAAGCAGGCCACCAGGGCACTGAATTGAAGCCAGCCTGCTGAGACGCTAACGTAGCTTCACACTGTGCCAGTTCTTCCATTATGACACTGAAGCAGGCCTTGGATCTGGAGATCCACAAATACGCTTTTTTTTTTTAAGATCACCTGTCTACATCACAGGACTGGTTAATTCAGTCGTACAGACTTTAAGATTGTAGAGCGTTCCCCACTTGCAGAAATCCTGCCCTGTTAATCCTTGCAAGCAATACACATAACTTCTGTGTCGGCTGGTTAAAATGCAGCAACCTTTGATCTCGTTGCATATTAACTACCACGCAAAGCAGCAAACATTACCTCTAGTTAGAGACCGAGACGCATGACTTCTGTTCTACAAACCCTCCGTATCACTTACACTGTACCGGTAGCACCTTGCCTTACATGAGCCAGTTTAGACACTTGACCACACAGGTACCACGTGTACAAATTAGGATTTCAGGATTCTTTTGTGTGATCAAAAAAAATCTAAGGCAAGGAGAAACTTACTTTCTGTCAGGTGAAATGTTAATTCCATTGGCTGAATAAAACCCAGCTGCTGCTACTTTAACTTCTTTTGGACTGTAGTAAACAACATTTGACCACGTTAAACCCAAGAACATCTCCAAGAACATCAAGATGAAGTCAGAGAAGTAGTGGTCATTCGTAGCATAGAAGCTGTCTGGTGCCAGAGCTACTATATCATTCACACTAAAAAAATAAAGAGACAGGGAGAAAGATAAATAAAAGAATAAAATAAGAAGTATGAAGGAGCATTGTAGGACTGCCCAGAATCCAGCCAGGACATGGTCATGCCATAGACATAAAGGGGCTGCAATTGCAGATGGTACTTCAGATAGACACCAAGTTATTTAGATCTTTTTTAACTCTATTTGCTTTTACAAGAGCCAGGACTGTGCAGTGCTGAGACCTGAACAGGACCATAGGGCATCAGCTAGAGATCTGGCTACCTGTTCATAAGTCCATGGAAATTTTTCTCTCTTTTGATTACATTCAACTGGGAAACAGAGAACAGGTAGGAGCTGTGACAACTTTATCTATCAGGTTCTGTTTATCTTACAATCATTTTGCAGTAGGACAGACCAAGAAAATTTTGTGTGCAACAAAAAAAAAAAAAAAAGAAAAAGCTAAAAGTATGTTTATTTTTACAGTGTAGAAAATTCAGAATAATAGAGTATCTGAAGATTCATATCTGCAATGACCTGAGAGAGGGTTACATGAGAGAAGGAGAAACGGGTGTCAAGCTAATTCACTGGCATCAAGCACAGTGGTGCTTAAGGCTGATTTAGTGATACAACTGTTAAAAATCTCATTTACAGAAGAGATTGGAGAAACACAGTTTTTGATTACACAAGTAAGAAGTAATCAATATGAGAAACAGGAAAGCTGGTTAAAGAGAAAATATCTCATAATACCCTAAAACCAAAACCATCCTACTTTGGATTTTACCAAAGCAGCCTGTTCTTCTGGGGGAAGACAGTATTTGGCTCCAATACCTTGTCAGAAGGTCGTGTTGAATGGTTTTCAGGTGTACAAGAGAATTGTCATCTTCTACAAATTTAAACAATTCTACTGTGCTCTTCTGATGGGGATGGTTCACAACAAAGAGGTACACGGTGTCATCTTAAAAAAAGAAATGGAAACAGCTGAATTCTCTGCAACAGTTTGCGTGGCTGAGCACCCACAGCTCTGAAGCAGCCTCTAGTACAGAGCACATGTTGGGTTTGGTGCATTTGTCTCATGGCTCTTCAGAGGCAGAAGGACAAGTACCAAAGTAATGCAGGATGCCACTGCAACTGGATCCAGATCTCCAGCTACTCTATTCCCGGGCTCGCTCTACAGGGAACTGCTGTGTAAACTACATTTTTGCTATTTCTACCAAGGAAGAAAGAAATCATGGCTTCATCCTTGTGCCCAAGCCACTGGGTTTTGCAATCTGATGCACTGTGGTGACAGGTTGCATGAAATAGCCACAGTCAGCTGGGAAGGAGGGCTTGTAGCCCAGCCAGTTTGGGCTCTTTGGTTTATTTACCACATCCCCTGAGAAAGCTGAAGGAGCATCCTTCTCCTGTACTCTGTGTAAGGCTGCAGTCCTTCTGCCCAGCCCTTCTGGTGAGACTCTGAATTAGCCACCATCAATTTCTCCAACACCTTCCCTTAAAGGGTGACTATATGGGGACACAGGTCAAGCTGCAGCAGTGGTTCTCTTTCTCTTAATATTTGCAGACTTCTAATTGCCCTGCTAAAAACCCCAGTGAAAGGACAGGGAAAAAGAGAGGAAAGAGAGCATGAATGAAGGGTATTTTATTGGTAGTCACAGCCTGTCATAGGAGAACGTGTCTTGGAGAGGAGAACATGGCTTGGCCACAGAGTACCAGAGATTTTGGTAATTTACAGAGATTTCATAATTTACTGTTTAGCCACGAAAGTCTCCATTCTGGTCACTATTAGTCGGTGAAGCATGTGTCTCCTCAAAACCCTTGACCTCAGGGTGAGACAGATGTAAATTGGTAAAATAAACTTTGTGTGGTTTTCAACTCCTCAAACTTTTCCCATATTTTCCTTCCTTTCAATATATAGGACATCCTTCTGTCTCAGACAGCCTGAGATTATGTGCAAAGGTGTTTGCTTTAGCAGCTGACATTCAGAAAAGAGCCCAACAAAGATAAAAAACCCGAAAACCTTTTTCTCTCCCAGCAAGTGCAGGCTATTGGGGGTGCAATGCACGGCTGCAAAGGGATTTCTGTTTGTGCTCTTTAGGCTGAGATTTGCCACCGCCTTGAGTTAAAGATCTCTTTACCTCTGTCTACATAGGTACTGATTCCATGAGGGTTAAACAACGCCAGATCAAACCCTCGGCTGATTCTCAGTTCCACTGCTCTGGGATTGTCTTCATTCAAATCCATCAAAAATATTTCACCTGGCTTGTCTGGTGCAAAGCTCTTTATTCCTGGATATTTCAAGCCCTGTAAAATCAAAACATAAGAAAATAATTCCTGGATAAAAAGTAAAGGGAAGCATCACAGGGCTGAAAACGCTGGAGCCTTGTTTGGGCTTGCAAGCACACATCAGGATGTCCCTCTGCTTCTGCTCACCATGCCATGATGTGGGTTTTGGTGCATTTTTGGTGCATAGCTGGTCCCAGGTAGAGGGACCGGCTCTGCTCTCCCTGGCGAGTCCTTAATCGCAGCGCAGAGGGAGCAAGCTGCATGGCGGGCACGAGGAGCCATGCCCAAGGCACCACCTACCACCTGGGCGGTGGCACCACCGCCGCCCACTGCAGCCACCACCCCGGTGGGTGCTCCCCGTATGTCAAACCACTCTGCGAACAAACACGCTTGTGGGGGCAAACTGGAGGTACAGCACCACCAAATGCATCCAACGTGGTAAAGCCATGGGGAACAGCAGTGGTGCGACAGCTCACAATTTCTGGCATGAATTTTGCAACGTTATCATTCCCTGGAGCATGTAGATGAAAACATCAGCTTTTGTTTTAGCAAATAATCACTAGCCATCCCGATTGCAAAGAAAAGCTTGAAAACGTATGTCCTAAAGGCTAAAAACAAAAATCAGGAACAACAAAATCAACACACAAAATCTGTTTTTTTTTTTAAAGGTAGGGAATTAACACACCTTCTTAACAAGGGAGAGGTTTGACATTTCAACATTTCAGAAGTAGCACCAAAGAAATTCAAGGTTACATGGGCAGATAAGCCAGCGCAATAGGATACCACCACTTCATTGTCAAGAAGTGCACTTGCTCAAGCAGAAGGAAATACCGGTGAAGCCGACACAAGTCTGGGCCGTTCCTATGGAGCCAGCCAGCTTTGTAGGAAAAAAGGTCCACCCTGCAAATTTCACCTATGGCTTCTGTAGATAAGGAAGCAGGCAAGCCCCTGCATGGGGAGGGGGCGTGGGCACTTACGGAGCTGATGAAAGCCAGTCCATTGGGAAGTATGTCAATGTCTTCTGAACCAGTTTCTGCAAGACAGAGATAAACAGGGTTTTTCGCACGACATTAAATATTTCCTATCGAAAAACCTCCTTTTTAGTACAATTCCAGCTCTCATGAATGTCCCTTTCTGATACGACTGCACAAGCGATGAAGTTCAGCAGAAAAGTTTGCATCACATTAAAAATGGTAGCAGAAGGCAGCAGCACGCGAGGTTAGGAAATAGTACTGGGGTTCACCTCATTCTGGGGGCCTAAGGGTGACCCCACGGTGGCCGGGCAGTCTCCTGCCCAGGTCTGTGTGCCCCGGAGCAGTGTGGGATGAATCACCCGCTTTTGACAACCGTGTTCTGCAGCAAGCAATTAGCGCAGACAAGGATCTTTTCAGGGCAGGACTGTACCCATCACTCAGCCCACACGCTTGCGTAAGGCAGCTCCAGGAATTACGCACACTAATTCCCCTGGTTGAGCTGGGACCTTCACTAAGATGGATTGCCAAATATTTAGTTAAAGCTCTCAAGTGACAGAGAACCTACTATATCTTTAATAGCTAAGGGCTTTAATAATTAGACCACACTTTTAACTGTGGGTAATCGCTTCCAATATTGCCAGTTCCTGTAGTTCCTGTAATACTTGTCCCTGCTAGGAAAATAATAAAATAAAATAAAATAAAAGTCCTTTAGTAAGAACACTAGAGCAATTTTAGGCTTTGATCAAGCACTCTCCATAGAGCTTTTAGTCCGATGCTGAAGCACGTTTGCCATCCCGCATTTTCATCGCTCCCCTGAGAAGCCTCCCCTCTCTTCTCCCAATCACCAGCACAAACAGCATTCCCCACAAGCCACTTTCCAGACAATGGCTGGATTAAGCCCACCCGGAAGCGTTTGCTTAAAGGAGGAAATTGTTCTGCAGGTTTTATTTAACAGAGCCACCAACACAAAGGCTTTCCACCCAGTTTGTCCCATCTCTCTGCAGCCCCTCCTGCTTGGCCATAGACCACCCGTGTGACCCTGTGTGGGTCACACCATCCGTGGCACCTCGGCACCTCCTCCTGATGAAGCATCTGCAAATTCGAGCTGGGTTTATTGTTTGCTTTTATGTAACTCCTATTTATCCCAGCACTAATTTGGCCAGGCTGTAATTTATCCTGGGGCTGCCAAACAGCCTTTGTGGGGAGGAACCAGATCCCCAAATTTACCCATCCAGGCAAGTTCCTCCACAGCTCAGCCCTGGGGAGACGCGGTGGCACGACTTCTCCCGGAGGGACAGGGACAGGGCCAGCTCCTCCTCAGCCTCAGCAAGCCCCTGCTCCACCCCATTACATGATCCTGCCTTCTGAAGAGCAAAAGGTCTGAAGATGCATTTTGCAGGGAGCCAGCCCGTTATCCCACCTCCTGGGTTTTGGTTCTGAATTTTGACCAGGCTCAGGCAGGAGGCAGACAGCTGCACTGATGTGCCCAGAGACATTTAGAGCCTGTGTTTGCCAACTAAAATTTTGAATTTGATTTTTTTTTTAGCTCAGCTCATGCCCTGGTTAAGCAACGAGCTCCTTTTCTTTGCCACAGCTCTTGGTCTCTCCAAGTCTGGATTCATTTATAAGATGGAGTTAGCAGCAATTCCCCACTTCCCGGGATTGCTGCAAAGATAACAACATAAATAAATGCAGAGAGGCTCAATTACCATGGTGATGTGAGCTGGACAGGCAGCTTTTACTGGCAGAGCACGCTGGTGAGTGAATAAACAGAGATATGATCATTTATCGCTACTGAATTAGTTAGGCTGCCAAGCAGAAAGATGAGGAGGCTAATTGGGAGCAGATAATTAAAAAGTACAAGTTTCCGGTGGAAGCAAGTGCCCTGCACCCAACTACTGCAGAAGAAACTGCCCAGCAAAGCACATCTGGGCCGCTTCTCAGCCACGTCCTGGTATGTGTGGAAGAGAGCGAGCGATGAGCGAGCGATGTCGGAATAGCAGCAAAATGCTGACTCAGCACGATCCTGCTGAGCTGGCACCGCTGAGAGGTGAGGAGGGGATGGAGACACACAGCTGGACACAGGGCAGCTCCCGGGCTCTCCTGCGGGCCCGCTTTTGGGAGGGCTCTGGGCTGCTGGCTGCTGTCACAGGCGCTATATGGGACAGGAGAGTTAGGAACTGATTTATTAGGTATCAGTTACCTGCGCTATATTGCTTAATTGTATCACCGAGCCCAGCTTGGCCATGGGATTATCTGAATAAGTAGCGTTTTAAAAAAAAATTAAAGATACTGAGAAAAATTATTGTCTACCCTAAAAACTTTATATTTTTTGTTCTTTATTTTATCTTAGTATGATGTATTCCACAGATGCATCCAACAAAAAAAAACCCACAAAAACCCACACCTGGATTTCATGACCAAAAGCAAGTGACTATTTTGCCTGTATCCCATGAATTGTTCCAAGATGCAAGTATTTCTAGCGTTTTCTATAGTAGCTTCTTGAACTTCAGGAATTAGTTCAGGACATATGGTTAGTATATTATAAATCAGTAACATGAGCAGACATGCATATAATTCAGCAGATAGTGTTTATTCTACAAATACACCCTTTCCTACATAGCTGCAAATGAGGTTTAGGACAAGCTGCAGGTTTTTATTCGTTTGTTCAATGTTTTCATCTGTGCTTACATTGCACAATATTTGAAAAGCAGAATAGGTCAAAGTCTTAAAAAAGAGAGAGACACACAGAAAGGATGAAATTGTGCAGAAACAAAAGGGTCCACTAGAGAATTTTTCCATTTACTCTGGGTTTGCTTCCTTTACTATGGATGCATCGCTTTTAACATCATTACAGTAGACTGTACCAGACGCCGGTTTTTCTATGTACAGAATGGATAGTTTAAGATTATTTCGTTCAGAGCTGATCCAGCTCATTACCTATGTCCCACTTAAGAGGTCAGAAGGACTGTTTTAAAGATTAAAATAAAGACAGATATTGTTTATTCAACTTTATGATAGCATTTTAAAGGAAAAAGGCCCACGAGGACCAAGATGTCCATGTAGAAAGATATTCTTATACCAAGTCACCCACAGGAGCAACCTTACAGATCTGAGTACAGCAAAACCCCTGGTCTGAACAGTGCTACCTAGGCAGCATCTAGACATTAGGGCTCCTTGGTCTCCCTGAGTAACATAACCCTCCCCAGTCATATTAAACAAATTTTGGAAGACATTTGCGTGAACATGCCAACTTTTAAGTTTGCACAGAACCTTTGTTATTTCTCTTTCTGCCGCATCAGACCTGCTGAATTAATTTTTGGCATTTTAATTTTTCTAAAGAGCTGCAAATGACAGAGCAAAGGCAAGGCAAGGTGCAGAGCTCCATGTGAAGGGACAGTGCTACAGGAGCACAGCAAGAAGCAGAAACGAAGCTCTGTAAATTGATCCACCGCCGCCTGAGAGCTGGCTTCTCAGAATTCACCTAATCTCCATGTAAATGTCAGGCACCAAAAATGAGATACCGTTCAGAAATTAAACACAACTGTATTTGCGACTTCCAGCTTTCCTTCTTTCCACAACAGAGCAATCATGTTGCAAAAAGTCTTGTAAAGATTGCAATAGTGATACGCTTAAAAGAATTACTCAGAAATTATTTTTATATGAAACACCATCAAACAATCATTATTCAGAGTCTTGTATGAGTAAATTACAGCTCAATCTAGAAGACCTGGCAAGTTTTTTCAAATGCAATTTCTTCTGCACATAACTTCGGGCAAAGGAACTCTGCACGCACTCATTCATGACAGTAATTTGACTTTACAAAGATGTTTGATTCCTGACACAAGGAAGAAGCGAGATTTATGAAATCAACACAGTGAGTCAGCAAGCTCAAAGGCAAGGCTCTTAAAGCTCATCCTATGACTTTTTACACATGTAAAATCCAGGCAAATTTCAACACAATTCAAGACATTTCTGAAAATACTAAGGAGGAGAAAACCCCAGCCATTAAGCCTGTATTATGTTTAAAAATTATAAGCTGGGGGAAAGGGAGACACAAAAAAGCGATCAAGTTTAAAGCTATCCATTTTATACTCTGGTTATCCTAAAGGGAGAGAAAAAACAAGACGCAAACATTGCCGTGTGCTAAACACATGACCCAAAGTGCAAAGTCAACATTTTAGCCACTCAGTTAAACCTCTTCGCAAACCAGCCTAGCATGGCAAATATGACCCCTCGCTCTTTGAAACCACGCAGCTGAATTGCACAACCGCACCCAGCTCCTGCCTGCTGCTTGCACGGTGCGGTACCGGCCCGCTCCTAAATCTCCACCAAATGAGGCACTAAGGCGGGCGATCCTGGCTGGCATTTAGCAGCTGCTCCTTCGCCATGTGCCTGTCGCCTTCTCCCAGAGCTTCCACCCTTGCAGCATGTTGTGTCTTCAAGATGTCACCAGGTGACAGCCACCTGTAGGTACCTGCCTGAAGAGCCAGCACGCCCTCATCTAAAAGCCAAATAATTTCCTAAGTGGCTGAGCAAAGAAGTGTTTGCAAGGTATTCATCTTCAAGAAAAGGAACAGAAACATTAATACCAAAGGCAAAAAGTATTATACCAAACCAGCTAGTTTTTCACTATAATTTTCTTCCTGCGGCTTCTCCCTGCCTCAAAGTCCAAGTAACAAATGAAAGTCAAATTAGCACTTTGTTTTCAGGATCAGGCTTGGAAGCTGGCTTTAAAGAAGCAGTTTCAAAATAAGGCTGGACAAAAGCAATGCACTCAGTTATTTTGAGCACGTACCAATCCCTTTAATGAGCTGGCAGTTCCGGAGGGTTACTGGGGCTATTTCCCGTGAAGCATTGAGTCTGTTCCTGCAAGAGGAAAGAGGAGGGTTAACAGCACGCAGCCAGTGTTAAAACAGGTAACATTCCTAGCATAGCTTTATCTTAGTTTTATTGTCTGTCATATCGCAGCAACAAATCGGATGTAAAATACTGAATAAGCAAAACCCACAACTGACAACAGCAATTGCTTCAAATCACTGTGATGGTTACACACATCCCGGGATTAACTAATTCTCCTGCACTGAATATCTTCAGGAACCTGACTTTGTTCATGAGCTTCAGGAACAAGCTTTCATGACCCACCACGGCTCAAACAATAAAACAACATAGCCACACTTTCTTCAGGTTTCAGCCACCTAAACATAGTAGCACCCTGCAGTTAGGACCAGCATTTCAGATGAGAGGGCGACCTTCTACCCCAACCCACTGGCTATTTTTGGTGACCATGCCACCAGTGGTTGCACTTTCTTCATTCCTTAATGCACATTCAAAAGTAGCGATAGCATTATTGCAAGGCAGGACTACCCATTTCCCAACAACAGCTAGGACTTGGTAGTACCATTTTCAGCAATTACCCTGTCCCTTCCTCTTCTCTCCTGGTACCCACCCAGAGCATTATCCTTCAGCAGTGCTTATTTCATTCCCAAATACCCACAAAATTCGATCTCTGGCTCATGCTTTAATGGACAAGCAGATACAGACAGGTACCTACACATTAGTTCCTATTTCTCCACCTCCTCCATTCCAAGTTGTCTACCTCACTACCAGCACTGCTCTGTTTGACCATGGTGGTCCACAGTGCCATAAACAAATACGTTGTGTTTCTGTGTAAAAATGTCAAGCTAGTGTACTAGGATTTTTTTTTCTTTTTTTTCCCCAAAAGAAAGCTTTTAAACTAACGTAGTTAGTTATCATACACACGTGTTGAGGCTGTACTTGCTCCAACCACAGGAAATTCTGAATGCAAAGATCCCATAGCAAAACCTAGCCATGTTTATGTTATAGTTTTAGGCACAAACTAAACAGCAGTATCAGTCTGTGGTATGAAAAATATGCAATACAGCTGAGCACTGTATGGTATGTCCATCCTGCATTTTTTTTAATCACTTAATTATGTATTTTAAATTGCTTCAATGCTGTATTGTTGACACAGGTTGTTAACATAAGGACAGAAAAAAAAGAAGAAAAAAATGGCAAAAAGGGCAGAGGACAGCAAGGGAAAGGAGCCAAGTTAAACTCTCCCAAGCCCTCTCCCTCAGCTCAGGAGTCCTGACAGCAAATTACAGCGGCTCCCAGCCCACAAGCAGCACAGGAAGGGTGTCAGCTCCCTCCTCATCTCCCAGCATCCCGGCACAGCCGAACCCACTGGGCCCCCGAGGCCAGCTCGGGGCGATCATGCCCAAAGTTTGCACTGCTGCCTGCTTAGGGCTTTTCCCTTGCCTATTTGCATCAGCTTTTCCTGGGCAGACTGCAAGCCACCCAGAAGCGCAGCGCCCAAAGCACAGCAGAAACTCAGCCGGCAGCGAACAAGGGATGATGATATCCCGACAGCATTCCCAGGGAAACACTTCATGGGCTGGAATGAGAGTAATTCAAAAGGACACTGGTCACAAGCCTGCAGCATATATAGAGGCTTTTCCAAAATGTGTCAGTTCATCTAGCTCAGACAGCCTTAGCTACTAAGCCAGATGGCCTACATAACTAACTGGCCTTACTAAAAACACAGTGGACCTGCAAACTGTGGGGGATGCAACTTCAAAAAACGCAGGAATTTTGCTACTTGGTGCAACCCCAGTGCACAGCATCTTTCCCACCCAGTTCCCCTTTCCAGTTCCAGTCCTCCACCCAGGTTCCCTGTCATGGGACACAGACCACAGGCATTCCCTTTCCTTCAGCAGCAACCTGTTGCGTATTCAAAGACATCTCTCTCTTTCAGTTTTCCTGTTCTCTAGACTAACCAGTCCCGTATCTTTGGGTGTTTTTTTCCTGACAGGACCTCTTATCTTTTCAAACTGTCTGCATCTTTCTGGAAGCACCCTGCTGTTTTGAACATGGTATGCAAGCTGAGGACCGTATCAGTACAGAGTGTTACGAAATGGTAACATTGTGTGTACATACAAATATATATATGAACAATAATATCATATGCATATTGTTCTGAGGAAAGCAGTATCAGTATAATTCACATTCAAGTTTTACAAATTAGCTCAGACCTTTCTTCAGAGAAGAATTAGCAATTTAAAATGTCAGTAGGGGAATCGGTGTAATTTCAGTTGGGAACACACAAGAGCTTCACCTGGTTTCTGCTGCACAAGCCCTACTCAAGTCCATTCAGTAGCTATCAACAGTAAATAAATGCATAAACAAACCTGATTTAAGAAGAATTAAGTTTGTAAGACATTTGTAATAATTCTTCAAGCCTTATCTTTTAAGCATTTCAGGGACTCTTGTGTCATAGTATCTAGACACAATATACCAAACTCAGAAGAAACAGCAAAAAGTCTTTGCTGGATTCCTGCCTTCTGGGTGGGGGATGGATAACAGCAAGGCCTGGCAAGAGTTAACACTACCCACAGTGTCTCCTCTCAAGGCTGCATAAAATTATTTTAGAGTACTTCCTTATCTGAAGTTTGGTGTTTCCAAACTCCGCAACTGTTTTAAGACCGCTGATATGCTGCAGCTTGCTGAAAACGCAGCACACAGGAAAAACCCGCAGAGGTCCTGGGGGGGATCCTGTGTCTGTCAGGAGATTCTGCTTCACCAGATTCCCAATATTGCATTTAGTCATTTGATTTGGGGGGGCGCGGGGTCCCCTGCTCTTCACAGTGCTTTGAAATGGCTCACCCTACTACAGCCCGGGAGCGTTTTCCAGCTCTGCCATCCCAGCTTGTGCAACTCCAGGGCAGGAGGGACCCATTACCACCGTGGCTATCACTAATGCAAATGCATCTATGTGAGGTACCTGGGTCCAGGGAATATAGCCCTCCTTCTGTAATTAACTACAATTAACTAGCTACCCAAAGATCAATTAGCTGGACATTGTTGCTTTAAAGTCAGGTGTTTGGAGTCCTTGTGGACGTAAGCAAAATTATAACGACGTAGCTGCCTTGCAACACAGTAATTCACCATCACTTTTCTGGCCTGAAACAACCAGTTACGTGTTCAGTAGCTTTCAGGACAGAAGCTGCTGTGGCAGCAGCGTTCACATTCACACCTCATGATATGAGGTGTATGATACGGCGCATGATATGGCTGGGTATTTTAGCTCACAGCTAGTGAGGTCCCAACTTTCAATCACAAAAGTCCTTTGGCCCCTGTGACCCCAGCATCTTCCTGGGGAGGATTTCACATCCCCCTTACTGCAAAGGGCATTTCCGCTGGACAAATAAGTTAGTTTATGCCCGATGGAGGATGAGAAGGCCAGTGCCTAGTTTTTCTGTGGGGAAAACCGGTTTCCTTGATAATGATGATAGCCATGATGGTGATGATGATGGTGATGATGACGGTGACGATGATGATTAACCCTTCCTCTCTGGCCGCAACCCGGCTTGTGCAAGGGCAGCTATTCGATGAAGTTACGCCCTAGAGAAGGAGCTGAAGTGTCCCCCGCCCGCAGCGAGGAGGGGTGCCCCCGCCACCCCCTGCCCGCCTGGGCCCTGCCGCCGGCACCGGCTGCCACCCCCCACCCGAGGGGTCGGCTCAGCCCCACCCCGCACCGCCGACACCGGGGCCCGCAGCTCCGAGACCCCGCAGCCCGTCCCGCCCGAGTTCCTCGGCACCCCCCGACTGCCCGAAGCCCCGNCGCTATCCCGACGAGAGCCACCGCCAGCAGCTTCCCCATGGCCGCTCCCGGCTCCCCGCGCCGCGATCCCCGCTCCCGGCTCCGCCGCGTCCCGCCCCGCCACGCCGGCCCGGGCCGCCCTCGGCGCACGGCGCTGCACTCACCGCCGTGGGCAGCCCTCCCCACGCCCCCGAGCACAGAGGGCCGGCCCGCCCGAACCCACGGCGGGAAACGCGTTAACTTTCCTTGCAGACCCGGCTCTGTCAACTCGCTGCCCTGGCCAGCAAGTTGAGGTCCGGGGGCAGGGGCAGGGGGGGAGAACGGCAGAAGGAGCCAGAGTCACTGCCGCTCTGTTAGGGTCCGTGTTACAGCACCCATGGGAAAGGCAAGAGGTCTAAGCTCCAGATTCTGTTGTTAAAAAAAAAAAAAAAAAAAGTGTTGCACAAAAATAAGTGTGTTAGACAAAGACTGCATGGTGCAGAATGTACAAGGACTCCATGTACACCTCTATACTGAGATACACATGCACTAATGAAACAAACATGCTGACAAAGCAGTGCTGCAGCGAGCTGAGATATGAAATCATTCTTGTGTGTAAGCCTTTTCATACTATTGAATGATACATTCAAAATATGTTTCATGATTTTGTCTATGCCATGGAATATATTTTCTTTGAATATATTTTCAAAAGGTACATGTCTTCATAGGGAAGGCAAAGCCCGTGGCTATAGCGGGATTGGCAGCATTAATAAATGCTAGTTCTGAACAGTGGCTACTGAACTTTGTTTTGTCATTTGTTTGTAATTTTTTTCGAACGTGTGCACTAATACCAAAGTTTCCCCCCAAAATGATGCTTGCTCTCAGTGCCACACTCCCAGCAACAGCTTTCTTCTCAATGCAGGAGAAGGGCTACAGAACCCACCATGGTTGCCTTCGGGGCTCCGGGGTCCCCCACGCAGCATTCTGCTTTTGCATCAGCTGCAGCACTGGCCTCCCTGTGTTTTCTGCTTTTTTGGGGAGCACACCTGGCTGGGTCAATGCCCTCCCTCAGCAGCTGTCTTCCCCTTCTCTGCACAGTGAATGCCATCACCTGCAAGGCTCACATTCCTTTGCTCTTTTCTGACTGACTGAGTAATCACTACAAAGTGCTTCTCTGCTCTTCTTGCCCTTGCCCTCAAGGCCAAGCAGATGCTCCATGCTCAGTAACACTTCAAACAAAGCGTGGCAGGGAAGAGGAGGAAACACAGGGCATTACTGCCTTTTATGGCAACAGTGCTAAAATATTTTTTCCCCCTCAGCTCTAGAATGCCATTTTTCCTCTTTCTGGTCCTTGATTACTTTGGAACTATAAGTAGGTGGGATTGGGGTTTTTTTTTGGGGGGGTAGGGGGATGGTGGGTTTTTTTTGCCTGTGCATACAAATCTCACTCTAATAAACTGCTTCAATCCTAGAAGTACGTGGTAGGATGAGTGGGAAGCAGTGTTTAAAGTTTTGGGATATTGGGATGACAAAATAAAGTTCAGTAGCCACTGTTCAGAACTAGCATTTATTAAGGCTGCCAATCCTGCTATAGCCACAGGCTTTGCCTTCCCTATGAAGCCATGTACCTTTCGAAAATATATTCAAAGAAAATGTATTCCATGGCATAGATAAGATCATGAAACATATTTTGAATCCATCATTCAGTAGTGTGAAAAGGCTTACACACAAGAATGATTTCTTATCGCAGCTTGCTGCAGCACTGCTTTGTTGCCATTTGTTTAATTTATTTGTTTACACCACAGTTTAATTTGCAAGAGCACATACTGCTTACTGTCTGGGTCTCATTTTTGGCACAAGGTGGGTGCAATTCATCTGATAAAATGTAAATGTCTACAGGGGAGATGCAGACATCAGAATTGGTCATAAGATCCAAAGAGTGGCCATACTGTGTCAGACCAAGGGTTTGTCTAGCTCAAAAGCCAACAGAGGCAGTAGGTGGGGGCTTAGGGAAAAGTAAGGAAATGGGGGGCAAGTTGGATAAATCCCCCAACTTTCTTTCCCAGCTCCTAATTATTTTCAGCTTGGTATGATGAGCTTTACCTATTTAGTAACCCCTAATAGATCTATCTTTCAAGTACTTTCCTGTCTTCCCTTGAAGTGAGTTGTGCTTTTACCATATTTTTCACTGATGTTGAGCCACCTAGGCACCCTGTATAGTCAGGGCAGGAAAAGAGTTACTTTGAGGTAGCAATTCATATGAAAGACGTCTCAAATAGATCACGGAATCTTCCCTTAGAAGTGGCCATTTCTCTGCATTCATTGAAAAAGGCAACTACAGTGACTAATTCAAGTGCAGAAATCTGCTCTGTAGATGCCTGAAGGTAGGTGGAGTGAAACTCCCTTGAAGTCGCTGCTCATCAAGTCACCCTTGACTGAAGCAAGAGTCTGGTTTTCTCAGCAGCTTACCTCCTCAGCACGATCCCAGCCAGCCTGGGGTCTGCCGGTTGGCACTGTCAGTGTCCGCTGCGGCATCCCCTCCCCAGCACCCCGCCAGCTGGCCGAGTGCTGCAGCAATGCTAGAAAACACATGGCTGCTCTTCGGTCTGTTACAAATTCCCCTGAGCTCTTTGCCCTTGGGGCACTCAGGAGAGACCTGGGAGTGACCTCCTGCCATGCAGTATAATGACTAAAAGCAGGAATGAGTTGTGTGCTCGTCATCAGCTGTAGAGGGATAAGTACTAGGCCTGGGAGAGAAGGAAGTGAGCAGAGCAGGGAGACAGGATAAGTCTTATTCTAATTCTGTCATTTAAACTCATCTATAGACAAGGAAAGAAAAGCAGCCCTCTGTAAACATGTCCCAGTGTGTATTGATTCCATCGGGAGAAGCATGGGTGAAGTAGGACAAGTAGCACACTGTAGATGCCTAGCCTCCCTCTCTCTCCACTCACAACCGAGCGAAGTTAGACAACTTGCTAAGAAAATAAAAGGTAGCGTTTACATGGCTAAAGATAAAGGGAATAATTTCTACCAAAAACTGTGGAAGTCTTAAATCTTTCACTTGTGAAAGGTATGCCTTTTACATGTGCTTCTCTATCACATACCATCATCTTTTTTAAGAGATAAGATACAGAAGTTATGTACACACAGATTTGGATTTCACAACAAACTATTTCAAAATGCATCATGCTTGAGTTTACTAATGAAACACAATGTGTTTTACCAAACAAACTTTAAAAAAGCTGAAACTCTCCTTTTATCCAGATTTCGCTCTTTTATACCGATGTTAATCTGAAGTAAATTCACCAATATCTGCATTGCCAAAGTATTTACAATGGATTTACACTAAAGATTAAAGGTCAGAATATTATTCTAGAGCACTTCTAGGGGGCTGAACTGGCTAAATACAGAAGCCTACAATGCAGACATGATCGCATTAACTAGACCCTTCAGACTATAGAGGGCCATGAGGGACCCAAGCTATGGAGGGCATTGAGGGCAAATCTGATCGACAACTAGTGAGGAGTCAGACAGTGCTTATTGACCCAGAGCTGCTTTGCAAATACCGAATCAAATTCAGAAGAGGACACGCGGGCGTGAAGACAAGGCAGACAAGAGGAAGCAACCAGAGACCAACCTCGATGTTGCTATCGTTTAACTGTAGAAACAAGCAGAATATGTCAACACTGTGTGGAAAGTTTCAAAGAGAGACTAATGAGATCTTAAACCAAACCCATCGGTTTTGCCGAATGCAGATCTTAGGAGTGGGTTAATGAAAAGGGCACATCCATCAGATTGCTGCTGACACGCAGGTGCTGCACCAGTTTCAGGTAAAAATAAAAACTGGCCTGCAAGAAAGCTGCTTACCACAAAACCAGACAGAAATCGCAAGCAAGGCATACTGAAAGATGAGGGAAAAAACTTCAAAAGCTGCTGAACATAGAAATTACAAGATTCTCTACAAAGGCTGTGGCCTAAAACCACTTTAACCCTGTTAGCTGATCAAAGGGAAATTGCAGATGGCTTGCTCAAAGACCTCAGCAATTTCTTAAACCCTGCACGCTTCAGCTCTGCTAGAGTTAAAAGCCACTCGTCAGCTCCCCACTCCAAAGCAGGGAGCAGAGATTCCTACAGCGAATAAATACACAAATACATAAATACAGGGTCACCAACTAGTTAGAAAACTGGAGTTCACCATAATTGCCTAATAAAGAGATGGTACCTCAAGGGGTTCAAGAATACAGATGCATAGTGCCTTTTACAAAGAAAAAGGTAAAAACATTCCTGCAGTGACACCAAGGTATATTGATTTTCTCAACTACTGAGAAAAATTTGTGTCAAAAGTACATCAATGGATTTGTTGGTGAGGGTGTTGAAAAAGCTTTTGCAGAAACAATCTGGCTTTCAGCCTTGTCCTACTTCAAAGCAAGCAAAGGTGTCTACCTGGCCTTTGGAGAGCTAACCAAAGACTCCAGCCCTGTCAGCCACAAGCAGCCCAGAGGCATCTGCATAAATTTGGATATTCAAATAAGTTTGTGAGTATATTTTGCTTATTCCATGATGGTGTGAGGTAATGCAAAGGTTCTCAGTGATGACAAGATGTCAGAACATATCACTGTCAAAACCAGCCCCAAGCAAGGCTATGTCCTAGCCCAACTCTCGTTTGCTGTCTTTTATGCAGCAGTGCTTCTTGCTGCATCTGGAAGCAGCAGCAAAGGGAGCTGCTTTAATTATTTTATAGGTGGCAGAATTGCTAAACTGGAGAGATGCCAGGCTAAATCGAAAGTCAGGGAGGTCCTCCCAGGCAATCTGCCCTTTGCTGCTGACAATGTGCTGGGTGTGCAGAATATTACTGATGGCTTTGAGTGCGCTGCCATGGCTCAGCCTTGTCACAAGCATAAAGCAAATAACGCTGTCTTTTTCCAGGCAGAAGCATGCTGAGCCAGTAGTGTGCCTTGGCAATACAACGCTTAAGTCTTGCAGGTGAAATTCTGCTATCTTGGCAGCAAGCTCCTCAAACACCATGACTGACAGCGGTTGTGCAAAGGAGGGAGAGGGCCATGTGGCTTTTGAAAGATTAAAGCTGTGTATGAAATGAAGGAGGCTCCTGACTTCAAACACAAGTAAAGGACAGCCATGTTCCTGTCATCCTCACCCTTCTGCACAGTAGGACTCTCAGGCGATACACAACAATTGCTCCAAGTGTCAGCCCAGTCTATGTACCCTACTTTCACGCCCTTAAAAAAAAAAAGTCAGGACAACGTCCTAAACGCTGAGATTTGAACCACTGTCAAATATTAACCACCGCTGAAGACTCTTGCAGGCTTAGCTACACTGGTGTGAGCTTGGTGCGTGTATCAGGCAAAGCGTTGCGCATAGCTGTGTTCTGGGGTAGAAGGTGAAGTACAGTCCAACGCAACCTTACAGGCAGGCATCCAACACTGATTTTCAATTGTGGCGCTAATTTCACAACACAGGAGGCTCACCGCTGGCTGCTGTGGTAGGGATGAGGCACTGGTGCCATCGCAGCCTCTCATTGATGTGGAACAACCCAATGACACAGAAAAGGAATGAGAGGGAAATACATAATTAAGCATTACTCCCGTGCTACCCCTATTTATTTATGCATTGCAAATATCAGGGAAATTTCTCAGAAGAGAGACCACAAAAGCTCAATTTTCAGGATACAATACCTCAGTAAAAAGATACAAAGTGAGATTTAGAAATTCAACAGCTTTCAAAATACTTTAACAGAAAGAAAGGGATGAAATAGCCTTGATTTATAAAGACAGTAACAAACTAGAAAAACTATGTTACGATGTTTTGTGCTACAGCAAAATACAAGCGTGATTAAGAGTTCTAGTATGCAAAGTTTATTTATAAAATGCAGGATTCTTAAATTGTATTGGCACCATGAAGCATAAAGAAAACAGGAGGAAATGGAAGTGTTGAACGAACAGAGAAGCGCACATTTCTTCATGAACTATGATTCCTACACCTGGTTTCCCACTTTCTGGACTGCCCCGCACGTATATCCCAGCCTACTTTCAGATTTACATCAGTGTAAAACCAGTATAACACCACCAAGATTGATTTAACTTTATCTCACAGCTCCAAGTTGCTTCAAATGCATGAGTGTAGATGTTGGCTATGGAGACTTTTACATGACACGAAGGTAAGGAGACCTTCAAACCAGACTGTTCTAATGGAGTGATCAGTTCTAATGCTGTGGAAAGCACTTCATACATCTTGATACTTCATACGTCACAACCTGAAACTGTACAAGCGGATTGGGACTATATGCAACGTGTGGCTGGAATATTTGGGATTTCTGGCAACCAGGAGCAGCAGAGAGACCCAAATTAACTTCCTTATCTCCAGGTGAGATGGCATTGGGGGTTTGGTAGTTCTAGTTGGCCTGATCACCCTGTGTGCACTGAGCTGGCTGAGCCACACTCTTACCATGTAGGTTGCTTCATGTTCAGCTTCATGTTCAGCTGTAGTCACGTAGGAAGAAGCAAGGGATATCGTGAGGGAGTTCGGGGAGGTTGAACTGAGGTCTCTCCCTTACCAGCAAGGGAATGCAGAGAGAAGCCAGAGTTGCTGAGGTAGGGAGGTCATATATATAGATAAAACCCCCGACACCCACACCATTCATTTTATTACCAGCGTACAGAGCAGAGTGTTTACAAACCTGAGAACAGCCCTGCAACTAGAAACCTTTAGCATGGGAAGTATCCCTAGGAGGAGAAGTAGTTTGGAGGCCAAGACAAAAGAGTCAGTGCATGAGAAGTAACAGCCTCAACTTTGCTCACATTTTTTGGCAGCTTTGAGTAATTGCAGTCTCAAAAGATATTTGGCAGTTAGACTGGGTTATTGCAAACCCAGCCCATGTGCCTGCTTAAGCACAAGCAAGAGGAATGATATATCCTTATCATTGCTTCCAGTGGGAAGAACTTTACACAGGTATTGCTTGATTGGTTTTGTCCATGTCTGGATTTGTTTTCTGAATTTTCAAACCCTTCTGGTAAAATTATGTGAAACCCAAATATACGGTCATAAAGTTATGACTTGCAAAAATACTATTATCTAATCCTTTGGGTATATAGGATGGGACAGACAACTGAAGAATATCGACTAGGCACGTAACATCTGTTCCCTACGCAAAGTATGATTACCCACCCTCCACTGGAATTAAGATTAAAATAAAGTGTAAAATCTTTCAGCTAAGATTTACTTAATCTATAAGAGCAAACTGAAAACAATACTATCCCTGTAGAAGAGGCTGTCTAAATTATACTCGAGTAAGTCTGAAAAAGCCAAAAGATTCCTGCAGTTATACAGCTAAATACAGTTTACCTATTTGTGGTTATGTTAATATTTAGCTTTAAAAATACTTTCATTCAGGTATAACAGTATATGGATATATATGGATGTACACTGTTATAACAGTATTTAACCATATAAAGGTTAAATTCATGTGGATTCATAAGCTATTTTACTTTTCTTTTAAGCATAAACTGCAAATAGATAATGTGAAAAAGACTCTAGGACCTAATCCAACACTCACTGAAATCACTGAGGGTTGCTACATCATAGCCTCTCCTCTGCAAACATGTGCCAAGGAGCAAAGAATGTGACCTTGGTGGAGCCAAAGTCTTTGTAGCATCCAAAACCACCCCTTATGTGCTCTGCTTTTGTGGAGGAGGCGGCTTGTGAGTGGTAGATAGAGAAGGCACCCATGGGATGCTATAGAGCGCTGCCAGATGTGGACATCCACCCTACTCTCAACCTAATTCAGCTAAAGAGCAGATTGCACATGAATCCCATTAGGCCATGATGGATCTTCTAGAAAAGAAGTTAGACTTTGTCTTTTCTGCCTAATATAATCACAAGGAAAACCCAAAGAAGAGCTAGAAGGTGCGGAGTGGAGTGTTCCACACTTGACACCCAGAAACACCGCTACTTCTCCTCACCTCCTTGGAGTACCCTGGGTGGCTGGTCCCAGCAGCCCTCCAGCAGGTAGACAGCTTCAGCTATGTGGTATCAAAACTATTAGAATTTGACTGCCAACAGCTTTTTAGGAGACATTGCCTGAATTTTTTTCTGTGGTTCACCTTTTGTTCTAACATGAACATAAATTTGAACTCTAAAAGCAAAGGCAAATTTCTGTATTATAAAAGGAGCAATGATTATATTTTAAATCTTTGATTAGTGTCTTTGAGGGAAGATTAAACTTTCTGATCACTGTGTGGAGGTATAGACAGTGCAGAACATGTTGCATTCTAAGTTTTGACCACATTAGTTTGACCTATAAATTTCAGCACAACAAACAAGAAATCAGTTGGTTTGCCTTCACCTTTTAGAAATCTTACATACAAGGATCAGAAGGCTGTAGAATACTCCAGTACCACCTGTTAAAATGTTCTTGTGGTCTACTACTAAGGTCTCATCCCGATATGTACATTCTGATCTTTTAAATTATATTATCCATATAAGTGGGGTTTTTTTTCATAATAGTAGCTTCAAAAGTTTTGATTTAATGTTTTCTTATAACCTAGTGTCACAATTTTGTAATTCGATAAAAATGCACATGGTTGCAACTTTCAGTGTTCTTCCTTAAAGCCTAGGTGGGGCTTCAAGAATTGTGTAAAGGGTCTTCACTGATGCAAGTAAGTGTTTCGCAAAGCTCTAAAGAAAATATAGACAGATGAGCGTGCTGGCATCGGGCTGGCCTATGGGCTTCTCTGCACAGTAGGTCAGATGCAACCATGGACACTTAGGCTGTCTCAGCCAGCGCTCAGAAAAGGAGACCTATCATCCCTGACATCCTGAGTTGGAGACTCACACAACTGGGTCTTGCTTGCTGCTTCCTAGAAGTTTTGTGTCGAGGGTCTAGCTTTGCTCTGAGTCCTAAAACCCCTTAAAGTTTCTTGTGCGTTATGAAGATGATTCAGGGATTTGTCTCAGGAAGACCAGGCTACGTTCCTACTGATCTCTTTCCCCTAGGAGTACACGGGGCACTTTCAGGTGCAGGTGCCACTAGATTGCCAACACAGTGCCATATATGTCCCCCAGGGTGCTGGTCTCAGGCAGGCTTTGGGTGCTGGGAGGGAAGAGTTTGGGCAGGGGGCTCATTGCTGCCTGCCACAAGCCTCCTTCCATCCCTCACCCGCCCCAGGGATCCCATGCACTCAGTCTCATAGGCATCAATAGCTGAACTGGGGCAAAACCAAACATTTGGGCCCCTCCGTCCCAGTTTAGCTTTTGCTCATTGAACCACCCTGCTTCAGTTACAAAACACCACTCAGAGAACTGCATGTTGTCACAGAAATCTTCCCCAAAATATTTCCTCTGGAATTTATTAGATTGCAAGCACTACTTTGGCTATTTACTCTCACTTCTTGCAGACAGTAAAAACTTTCTCAGAGCTTTTAACATGTGAACAATAAGTAACAGTTGTAAGGAAATAATTCAGAATTCTATAATTAGAGTTTGGGGAAACTTGCTACTTATTGGGTCATTTTAAAAAAAGGCCAAAAATTAATATCCTTAGAAGGAAAAGTAGTAAGACTTTTTTTTTCAAAAGGGAATTCTCTGATTTATTCTGCAGACCTGTCCTCCAAGAATCAAGCATATTTGCAAGATGTCCAACTCCTTCAGTGCACTTGCCATTCACTCAGTGATGAGCATTCAGATGGATTAAGAAAAACATTTTCCTCTGTTGACTAGCACAACAGTTGTTTGTATCACAAGCTTGATTTGAATGTTAGATAAATAATAAATTTAAATAATAAAAGAAAACCAATAATGTTGCATTTCTTCATAGTATTTGAAAGTAGTTTCTAATATCACCACGGCACATACCTTATTTACTGATCAACTTTTATTTCTGCATAATTTTACTAAACATGTTCTAAAAATCAACTGGTTAAACTAAATATTGATTAAATTACTGCCTTTGACAAACATCTATAATTTACTTTTAGAAGTACCCTCCTACAGAACCAGACTATATTTGGCTTACTTTATACTTAATGGAGGAAAATTAATATTTCTAGAGTGTCTCATCTGTTTTTGATTTCTGTCTTCAAAGTGAAATTCCACCCTACAACCATCTCCACAGACTCTCCCAGGAGATGATGGGACAAGCTCAAGAGTCAGATGTCTACACTGTAGGTATCTATGTTTGGATAAAGGAGGAAAAAAGTTTTCTTGTCTGACCTGAGTGTCATCATGCTGCAAGAGTCACATAATCTTTCCAACTATCTCACTCCAGCTGGTATCTATCTTTGCATAGGTTTATGCTTCTCTGTGCCTATCAAGCAAACAAAAGTCTGGTCTTGAGAAAGGTGATAGCAAAAATGAGTAACTGCATCTTCCTCTGTCTACTTACCCTTGCTTCAGAAATGTTCTCACTGCCTCTCCCCGTGCAAAAATCTTCCACCAGCCTGAGGAGGAGAGGATACAGTGGTGTGCAGGCTCTTTAGCCTGTTCTTCTCTTGGAGAAGATATATATTTCAAGCAGGAATAAAGCCAGCACTTTAAGTTACTGTTTCTCAGAAGGAATCATAAAATCATAGAATCATTTGGTTGAAAAAGACCTTTAAGATCATCAAGTCCAACCGTACCTGTCCACTACTAAACCATGTCCCTAAGCGCCTCGTCTACCTGTCCTTTAAATACCTCCAGGGATGGTGACTCCACCACTTCCCTGGGCAGCCTGTTCCAGTGCCTGACAACCCTTTCCATGAAGAAGTTTTTCCTAATATCCAATCTAAACCTCCCCTGACACAACTTGAGGCCATTTCCTCTCATCCTATCGCTTGCTACTTGGGAAAAGAGACCGACACCCACCTCACTACAACCTCCTTTCAGGTAGTTGTAGAGAGCGATAAGGTCTCCCCTCAGCCTCCTCTTCTCCAGACTAAACAACCCCAGGTCCCTCAGCTGCTCCTCATAAGACTTGTTCTCCAGACCCTTCACCAGCTTCGTTGCCCTTCTCTGGACACGCTCCAGCACCTCAATGTCCTTCTTGTACTGAGGGGCCCAAAACTGAACACAGTACTCGAGGTGCGGCCTCACCAGTGCCAAGTACAGGGGAAGGATGACTTCCCTGGTCCTACTGGTCACACTATTCCTGATACAAGCCAGGGTGCTATTGGCCTTCTTGGCCACCTGGGCACACTGCTGGCTCATATTCAGTCGGCTGTTGACCGACACCCCCAGATCCCTCTCTGCCAAGCAGCTTTCCAGCCACTCATCCCCAAGCCTGTAGCATTGCATGGGGTTGTTGTGGCCCAAGTGCAGGACCTGGCACTTTGCCTTGTTGAACCTCATACAACTGGTCACAGCCCATTGGTCCAGCCTGTCCAGGTCCCTCTGTAGAGCCTTCCTACCCTCAAGCAGATCAACACTTCCACCCAGCTTAGTGCCATCTGCAAACTTGCTGAGGGTGCACTCGATCCCCTCATCCAGGTCATTGATAAAGATGTTGAACAGAACTGGCCCCAACAGTGAGTCCTGGGGGACACCACTCATGACCGGCCTCCAACTGGATTTAACTCCATTCACCACCACCCTTTGGGCCTGGCCATCCAGCCAGTTTTTCACCCAGCAACGAGTATGCCTGTCCAGGCCATGGGCAGCCAGTTTCTCAAGCAGTACGCTGTGGGAAACGGTGTCAAAGGCTTTACTAAAGTCCAGGTAGACAACATCCACAGCCTTTCCCTCATCCACTGAGTGGGTCACCTTGTCATAGAAGGAGATAAGGTTAGTCAAGCAGGATCTGCCTTTCATAAACCCATGTTGACTGAGCCTGATCTTCTGGTTGTCCTGGACGTGCTGTGTGGTGGCACTCAAGACGATCTGTTCCGTGACTTTCCCCGGCACCGAGGTCAGGCTGACGGGCCTGTAGTTCCCCAGATCCTCCCTCCGGCCCTTCTTGTAAATGGGCATCACATTTGCCAACCTCCAGTCAAGCGGAACTTCCCCAGTCAGCCAGGACTGCTGATAGATGATGGAAAGGGGCTTGGTGAACACCTCCGCCAGCTCCCTCAGTACCCTTGGGTGGACCCCGTCTGGAGGTACATTATTGACAAGATTTGGACTGCAACAAAGTGATAAGTGGGTTGATTTTTTTTAAAGGTTTGGTTATAAATAATCTTCTTGAAATATCAAGGCTTTCCTCCAAGTGCTTTTCAGTTGTAGATGTAATCCACCATAACTTTGATGTTCATACAGCCTTCACTCTGACGGAGGCGATTCACTTCTCACCCCCTTTGCTCTGCACCCCTCACAAAGGCATCGAGGCCAAGCCAGCCTTGCATCATTCACACAAATTTTGGATGTCTGTCAGTAAGAGCTGGAATTCCTGCAGCTGGAGCAAGATTTATCCAGTATTGTACCAATAAAACCAGTATCTAATATGCACATTCTGATTTACACTAATATAACTATATTGTCACTTCTGCACCTAAGGACTTGGTCTGTCACGTTCAGGGAAGGTAGACAGCAATACTCCGAAGGAGCAAGCTTAACAGCTTATGTTGCTTAGAAATGGAACAAACAAACCACTGTGTATCAGGGACTGATTAGCAGGAAAGGGTGGGAAACACAGGCAACAGGGGAGATTAAAAACATTGATCAAAAGCACTGGCACAACCATACTGGTGCAGGACGATTATGGAGCCACCACAGACCTGTACCGTCCTTGTCTGCCTCACCACTGCGTCCAGCCTTGTTTGTGATGCGCTGCTTATTTCATGATATCTCATCTTCCTTCTCCACACATTCCACCCTTTCGGCAGATTTTTCCACATGCTTTATTTTGGCATTGCTTCAAATTTAGCCCTTCAGAGCAGGAATAGTCTTATTCCTAGGCTGCCTGATGGCTGTTCAAAGAATACCAGTACAGCTTCTGCTGAATGTGTTCATATTCCTTCATACATAGGTATTTTGATCCAAAAAGACTGGCATTTTAGAGCAGTTGCAAAACTGGAGATCCTTTCACACTTTGGCTGTTTGCCTATCCTAAAACTCCTGTCACTTTATTTAATACATATTTAATATATAGGAAACAATTTAATATATAGGAACCATCTCACGTACACTATCTCAGCTCTGCACAAATTTCACTTCGGTAGGCAAGGCAAAAGTTGCTGGGAAGAGCCTGATAAGAATGTCTCATCTTTGGCCAACCACTGTCGGAGTTCAGCCCTGGCCAGCCCTGTCAGGGAGCACGGCCAAGCAGCAGGCAGCCAGGCATGAGAGATGGTAGGAGAGACACAGCCGCCTGCGGGGCCCTTTCTATGGGCAATGAATTATTTTTGTCTCGCTGCTGTGAAGGAACACTTGTCTTTAAAGAACTGCTTTCCACAGGCTTCATTTAAACCCATAGTCCATGCCTCACTTCATCAGGAGGAAAGAAGTGGAAGAGATTCACATTTTAAGTTTGGTTGCAAAATCCCACTGTTTTAAATAGTCAGATATTATGACCGCAAGCTGCAAAAAATGTGAGAAGAATTTTCTACTAAGCATAGATAGGCAAAATTTGTTTTTTCCATGCCTTGAAAATACTGTCCACCTGATTTTAATTTCTGTCTGTGTACATGCATCCTGTTTACAACACTCATGCCCTTTGAATCAAAAAGAACCTACAAGTGCTGTCTGAGTAAATACAGTATTTGTTTTAACTGTTTCTAGAATAAGCGCATTTTGTGCATACTTTTTATAGGACAACAAACTAATAATTATATTATCTTAGTAGTAATTTTTGAGAGACTATTCCTCATTTTAAAACATCCTAAATTCAACAGCTAACACCCTAACATCAATAGCTAGTCCATCTCTGAGCCTGGGGCTGAAGATGGAAATAGCAGGCATAAAAGCCAAAACAAAACCTATGGAAGGATGGGCTAAGCTTTTGCCATGAAGTATTCAGACACGAAGTTCCATGAGAACAAAATTCAGGATTGTTGGCATCAACGTTTGGTTTCGTAACATGCATGTACCTTAAACACCTCACTAGATCCATATTTCTAAATTATACCTGCTTTACTGAAAATAAAAACAGAAGGCCCAGACTGTCATAGATACATAGGTTCCCAGCACCTAGGAACTTGACTGCCAGTGACTCAAGGGTTTTATGTCTAAATGCCTTTGAGGATCTGGGACTATTTTTTTCCCCATCCCTAGCAAATGAGAACAAAAGTGAAATAATACAACAAAGAACAAGAGGAGGATTCCAAACTAATGATAGTAAGGTTTCAGGTTAACCAGCCACAGGGATGAATTTACAGAAAGGACTTTTCTCAAAAGATGATTTACAGCTGAGCACCTGGAGAAAACGGTTTGCACCTGGCACAGCTAAAGAGCTTTTTTCCTGCTAAGAAATAAAGTGAGAAGCGTGGGGAAAATTTATGTAATCTTCACACTCAGAGTCAGCATGCTAGAAGAAGAAAGTCAGATAAAATATAGCGATGGCCAAAGCAGGCAGAAAGATGTACAGCAGTGAAAAAAAGTCAATATTACTATTAGCAAAAAGTTGTGTGATATGAGTAAGTAAGAGGGCTGTGCTTAAGCAAGCTTGGGAACTGAGAGCTGTCAAGAAGAAACAAGGGATATACTTGGCAACACAAGGGATATACAAGGCAATACTGCCCACAGAGCGGGCAGCAGTGTGGCAGACTTGGCCTGATGCTGCAGGTGTTGTAAGGGCCACAGCAAAGCGAGGGGATTACCATCACTACTGCAACAGTGTTTTTACAAGCATGTGCTGTTCAGAAGAGATGAAAGTATGGGATTAACTCAAGGATGTGTTTTTTGCTTCAGGCCCACAGATCTGATGTGCAGTACATTTCCCTCCTTAACAAGTAAGGCTTCAGAGCAGGACAGCCAGCTGCTCACGGAGGCTGTGTTACTACTGCTTAAGCAACCTGCTTTAGCCAGCGAGCTGCTGAGGGAAGGAAAGGGCAGTTGGAACCTCACTAGCCGAGCGTGCCGACACACTGCTGCAAGGCTCAGAGCTGGAAGTTGCAGGCAATGCTTCAAGGTCCCCTCTGTAAGTGGCGCAGGGAAGAGCATTTGTAACAAACCCGCTAAAGCTGCAGGTAGGTGACCCTGCATCTATCACTGCTTTCTGTACCCACCCCCACCGGTGCTGCCTTTGGGACAGGGTTGCTGCAGAATAGGCTGGCTGGCAGGGAGCTGCCAGGGAGCTGCCAGGCTTTTCCGTATCGCAGCTAGGAACAACTCCTCCACTGCTCCAGTTGTATCACCACCGTTCTTTCGGAGCATTTCTCCTTTTGCTGGCTTTCTGCCTGCCCCAGTGTAGAGTTCAGGATGATGGTTTTCACCTCCAAAACTCTGCTCGAGGTGTTCCCAGCACTGCTGTGAGTTATGTAGCTGCCAATAGATCATTGCTCTGCATCAGCAAGTGCCAATGGAGGGGCCCTGGCTCCTCAGGAGACACACTGCACAGCCTGCCAGTATATCCTTTCTTATTTTCTCCTTAAGGCTGTCTTTGTCTTCTATGAGCAGTCACAGCTCTGACTTTCATACAAACTCCTGTGCCACCTATCATCCTTCTCATAATACCACCCCGATAGTGTTCATGCACTTGCCTCCAGGCAGCTTTCCCTGGCTCAGCTTTGCTGCTTGGTGACCAACCTTATAAAGGACATGGCCCACTGTCATCAGTGGAAATACTTCCCTTGACTTCAGTGGACTTTGGAACAAGCGTGTGACAATGCCGATCTAGAGGGTCCTCAGCAGCCCATCTGAAGTCAGTGATGACAGTCCCATCGCCTGATGTGGACAGCAGTGTGCACTCCAAGAGCATTGTCTGCTCTCCTCTTGCTTGCTGTGCCCCTTCACACCTGGTTCTTCTGACCTGCTGTAACCACTTATGAGGGGCAGATCCAGCCCATCCCCGTGAGGTGCAGGTGTTCGTGTGTCTGCGGCTTGTCCTGTGAACAGGAGCGTGTTGTGTGGCACTGTGTGGAGCAGAAGGAAAGCTTGGGGGCAGGAGTTGCGTCCCCGGTAAAGATGTGCCTTTGCATTAGCTGGCTAATTTAGACAATTAATCCTAAATGTGGAAGCCAGGTTTTTCTTAGTGGATACAGTGCGTGAGGGCACAGTGCCCATCACAGTGGCCTCAAGTCTAACCTATAAATAGCATAAATACTAGTACTGCTACTTATATTAAACAACTGATGAGCATTGTTTCACAGTGAGTTGTTCAGCATATTTGGCAGCCTTGGGGCTTGGATGACATCAGTTTTGACTTTCAAAATCAAACTGCCACCTTGTGGTACGGTGGAGGAGAAGTCTGTAGGAAATCACATAGCAAAAATTTAGGTACATAGTAAAAACTGGTCCCTTTGCCCCACCAACGACTTACAGTATTTATGTATTCTTAAATATATTTTCACTATACTTCAGGCAAACTAATAAAAATTCTTACATCATGCTTTAAAAAGTCAATCTAATTTTTGTGTTTGTCAATGTAAAACATAAAACCATTTCCTCGTTCTTGTATGTAACTGTACTGAAACCACCAGTGCACTCATATTGAATAAGTTTTTCAAGATTAGACCCAAATGCAGCTTACAGGAAAACACGAACTATAAAGGCTATAGGTATCTATAATGGTGTCCTTTCTCTCTTTTAATCTCATTAATGATAAGAAAAATTTCTGTGAGAGTCAGAGCAGGGCCACACAAATTACTGAAGATGAGCAAGTTGTAGTGCATCATCTGGTCTGAGGTGCTGTCCCTGTGCATCCTCTTGGACCATGACAGATGTGAGGTAATTTTAATCAGCTTTCTCTTTCACTGTGGGCCAAGCCATCACAAATTACTTCACCTTGCTTGTCAACCAAGAGCAAGCATGATGGATCAGCAGATGTTCAGTAATCTGTTACAGCAACGTGCTTGTGCATCTCAACCTTCAAGCAGCAGACCAGCATGGAGATGTGCTGACACGATCCTTTCAGTATACAGCTAGATTGAATGTCCTTGTGTCATCTAATACTATTTATAAAAGATGATACATGAAAAGCTAGTCCATTTCAAATCGAAAAATGTAGCTGAGGTGAACAATTGATTGCAGCCATGTATCAGTGCTTTGTGCATCCATGACTTTTCAGGAATGCAGCGGTTTAAAAAATACGGTGCAGGTAGCAAGACGCCTGTAAGATTTGGAGTTCACATCTTGTCCCTCTGCTCATGCCAGACAAGCATTAACACTTTTTTTAAATCATGAAGGAGAGTCATCCACTGCTGAAAGTACCAAAGTGAGACAGTGGCGGTCATGCAGGAGGGAATGTAAAGGTATGGAGAGCCTGATGATGACTCTCCTCTTAAGTAAGCGTAGAAATACCCAGATGAGCCGCCTGGGACCTATAGCACCAGGGCGAGCCGTTTTCCTTCTCACTGTGTCTATTACAAAGTGCAATACCTCAGTGAATTATAAAGTATTCTTCATCCAAAGGTACACAGGTAGAAGGTACTCACAGATTTCACAGTTCTCCATGTACTGCTGTCCTGCAACACCTTTGTTGAGCACTGGCTCTAGGAGAGAGCTGGTGAGCATTCCCATGCACGGGGGTCCTGCAGGTCCTCATGGAAATTTCTTCTTAATGTTTGTGGTGGCATCCACTTTGCTGGGTGATTTAAATCAAGGGTGGATAGTCTCCTTCTAGCTATGGTCTCATGAAGCAGCCCAAGTGGGTGCAGGTATGAACCACTTCTACATGATGCATGGCAGCAGCTCATGCTGGCCATATGTGGGTTCGCATCATTGCAGACTGCTGTCAACACAGGGACAGGAGCGGCAAAGAGAGAAGGAAAAGGGAGGGAGGAGGAAGTGTTCAGTGGGTGGTGGGGTTGTAAGGGAGAGGGTAAAGTAGTTGGGGCATAGGGAAGGGTCTGAATTTAGATGAAGAGTGTGCAGGGGGAAGGAGCCTGTGGACCCACATGGCCTCTTCTACTTGCATGTGAGTTAATTTGCATGTAAGTCCCCTGCGGTGTGTGAGGTCCCCCACCCCAGAACACAGCTGTATGGCTCTGCAGCTCCCTCATCCGAGTGTTCCTCCTTCCTGGGAGTAGCGTTTGTGGCAGTGCCCCTGAGCAAATTAGGGAAATCCTGCTGCTCAGGGTGTATACACGAGACCAGGCTAGATCAACACAATGATCCCTTGGGGCTTTACAGATCAGGGTACCTGTGAGACCTGCGTGGTGGGGGGCTCTTGTGGAGGCCTGCCTGATGGCTGGAGGAATGAAAGCAGGACCAACATGCTGAATGCTGTCCTGGGGAAGAATGAGCTACCTCCCACAGAAAGAGTGCCTTGGGGATTTTTTTTTTCCCTGAAATGCACTAAAGACAAGGCATCTGCAGACAGAGTGTCACATCCCATTGCAGTCAATAAATCAGCAATGGTAACGATGAAAGGAAATGTGAGTGCTTCTCGAGCTGAGAAACAACACCCAGGACTAGTGTCTTTTAATATAAGTGTATGGCAGAAGAGGGTAACCATGCGGTTAATGAAGCTTCATGTGTATAAAGCCCATGGAAATAACACTTATTTTGGTGTTATTGCTAGTGTGTCTGTCCTCACTTTCATAAAAAGAGTGTGGTGATATCTAAGAGTGGCATTTCGATGCCTGAAATGCTCCTTATATAAATAGAACAAGCAGATCAGCATGACCGAGTGATAAAATTACCTTCTGGTCTTCAGAAACTTCAGCATGCAACTGTGCTATAGGGATCTCGCTGTACCCCTCTTCACAGCACAAACAAATACATTTGGAAATGGATCTGGAGGAGACATATAAAGAGGGAGAGAATACGGAGGTGAAAATGACACGATCTGCAGCTGCAAAGTTGGTGAAAAAGGCTTTTCTTGAAGCCCTGAAGTCCAATGACTTTGAAACACTGGAAGAGCTCTTGAGCCAAAAGAAAATAGACGTGGACACGGTGTTTGAAGTGGAAGATGAAAACCTGATTCTGGCATCCTACAAACAAGGTAAATGTGGCAGCATTCACCAGCCAGGAAGTAGATGGGTTTGAGTGATTTTCAAGAAACTGTGGCCTTTTTTCTCTTCTGAAGCTGCAGCATAAGTCGATTCATAGGCAGTGACGTCTCAGTAGGTTCATACGGCCACGGTCACTGCAGTAGGGGAGCTTATCAGCTCTACCCATGGGCTTGGTGGAGGGCAGGCCAGAGGCCAGCCTGAGCCGCCATGCCCTCCACCAAGGCAGCTGCTGCAGCTTCAGGGGAGTCCAGAAAGAGGAGTCCTTTGCTGTTTCCTCGCAGAGAACTTGGGTGCAAAGCCCAGAATACACACATGCAGGCTAAGTGTGGCATATACATTTCTTGCATGTGCCCAGTCACATATACAAACCATTTAGAAACATAAAATATTAAATCTCTTCCATTTTCAGTTTACAGTAGTAGTAGAGTGAATTCTCCCTAGCTCAGGAGAGCTAAGGAAATCCTGTGGACCTTGGATGTTGCTGGATGGGAGGAGATTTATTTTTCAAACTGACAAAAAGTGAGGATGTGCTAGTTTATCAAAACAGAAAAATCATCTGGAAAAACACACCAGAAAAGACATCTATTTTGGAGTATAGAAAATGCAAACAAGTTCTCAGCGAGACACTGGTTGAGTTTCCAAAAACTTAAAACTTAAAGCAATAAACCAAGTTTGCTCTCTGCTCAAATCAACATACTTCATGACCTACTTGCTAACAGACTCATCATGTGTCTCTAGAAAACAGTAAAGATTAACTTTGCCAGAAGTTAATCATATGTGGAGATAAACACCTCCAGTCTCAGCAGCACAGCAAATGCACTTTCTTTTCTGCAGCATAAAGAAGGGACAATATCCCAGCTCTTCTCCTTTTCTGTGTTTACCTCTTATTTAATGATTGGCTCCTGTTCTTTTGATTTCATTAGGGTGAGGATGATGCAGTCATGCCGTACTTCCCCTGGGGACAGTGTCTGAACTAACCCACACAGTGATGAATGTATCTTAAAATACCTTTTCTTCTGTCCTCAGCAGGCTGAGATGCATTCTGGTTGTGGTTTGAGACTACAGGATTAATGCACAGATTTTTAATTGTAGATCATTTGACTGCAAGCATTATCCTGTCTCTTTTGGAGAAGTCTCTCCTTTCTCCAAAAGGTGGAGAGGTAAATGCAGCCTATGACCTAAATCACAGCAGTGTATTCACGGTTTTTGTCCAAAAGGCACTCTATCAACTCTTGTGCAAATTCTACTTTTATTCTGAAGCCCAGATAACTGTGATTTGAGAGGGGGATTTCCTTGAGGAGGGACAGGGCAGAAAAATTAAGCCCCACCATCCCATCATTCTGACAGCCTGAGCTTTGCTACAGCCCTAAGTGATGAAGTGGAAAGGGGATGCCATGGGTGACAGAGTGGCTTTGCTTCCTCGCTTCCAGAGAAGCTGAGAGGTTCCAAGGACACTGACCTTGCATGTGCCGTGGCTCTTTCATGTTTCTAACCAAAGAAACAGGCAAGCTGAACGAGGCCTCCCATGGAGCCCACGTCTGCTTCCTGCTCAGTGCCTGGTCCCCGTCCCTCTGGGCTCAGAGATGTCTGCAGGTTTGGGCAGAGGGCATGGGAGATGCTCCCTCAGGACGTCTGAGTGCAGCTCACCCTCAGCAGCACAGGCAAAGGAAATAAACGGTAGTCTCAGGCAGGGAAATTGTGACTATATAAAATGATAACGTGGCTTTTAAGCATCACTTTTCTGCTGTTATGTATCATTTATGGCTCACATCTGGCCAAAAATGTGAGGCCCAGCTCCATGTGGGGTAAGCCAGCAGTGCTCCACAGCTCACTGGTAACAAGGGGGAATGCCGCATGTGTATTCAGATGGGGAGCTGATTTAAGAAATTTGCTCTTCTATATACATAGACTGGGATATAGCCCACCTACTTTGTGTCCATTTTGGGGGCATATGATGGAAAGGTTGTCTTACCGAAGCTGCCAACATAACCTGGGTAGTCAGTGGATTGAGAGAGGGTTGAGTGGCTGCAGGGAAGCCTGTCGCCCTGCTTGGGCACTCGGGTGCCTCAGGGCTGCCTGCTGTTGTCATTCGCCGCATGGGTTCCTTGGGGACTGGGTTTGGTAGTCCCCAAAATGTAGTCCTAGAGCGGGTGCCACGGTCTGTAGACAGTTTCTCACCCCTGACATCTCACATGCTGGCACTAATAAATGCTTATATTGGTCAGGAACAAGTCACTGCAGCCATGCCAGAGCAGGAGGTGCAGCTGCTGTCATGACTGTCCATTTTATAACTATAACCTTTCGGTGGAAATCTAGCATTTTTCAGAGGCATGCAGGAACTGCATTACTGGCATCTACTTTAGAATATATTTGCAATTTAAATAGGAGGGAAGAAGGACTTTAATCCAAGTTTCTTCCTGCCACCAGCACTTTGTTTCTATCTACCTCTTTCCTTCCTCTCCAGCTTCTTTCTGTCTAACACAACACACATGAATACTGTAAAAACTGTATCTATATGACATTAAGGTTGAAAAACTATATACAACTAGAGATTCAAAAATGAAGGTCCGAAATAATTTGACCTCATTATACATCTTTAGTATTTTTTGCTGTGTCTTTTACATGATAACAGTATTCAACCAGGCATTTGTCCAAAGACAAATAGATAAATCAAACCCAGAAAATTTTACAGGCACATTCTAGCTATGATGCAGCTGCTGTATCTAAAAAAAAACCCAAAAAGTTCTAGACTCCTCCTGCCCTTCTGCACATTATTATTGTGTTTTACTTTTTTTAAACAAATGATTATAGTAATCACTTATGAGACTGTCTCTGTGCAGTCATTAAGCATGTAGTCCTATTTTGGGAACAAATATTTAAGTGTTATTTGGTCTTACACCTGTTTGTAAGTAAAAAAAAAAAAAAGATCATTGTGAAATTTTCAGAGAAAAATCCAAACATTTTCGAGCCAAATTTCATGCTAAAGTATCACTGCTTCTATTTGGCTCTTCATTCTAATTTACATCAGCACCCAAACTCCTCACTCCATGCTCCTCAGTGGCAGTAGCTGGCAGGAGGTCTGTGATACAGCTGCAGCCACATTGCCAGGGCTCATCTATGTACCGTGCATCACTGGAAATCTGAATCCAGCTCCTGACATGCAAGATCTTGCAATCTCCCGTGCAGAAACAGCAGGATGAGCTATCTGTTGAGTCACTGGCCTAAGTAAATGCTGCCTTCTTATTCCAACACCACCTTTGTTCAGCTACTGGCAGGCTGCAGATCCCATTTTCCCCATATGTTTTAGCTGGTGGCATTTCAAATGCTCTAAGCATATTTTTTTAATTGAGTCTACTCAGGTCACAAGAAAAACAAAAGCTGCCTTCAGAGTACATCTACATGGGCATTATCTGTTCAAAAGGCAGGCTATTCAGCACACATAGTAAAAGTGCTTAATGAAAATGAAGTTATGCTTGAGAGAACTTCATGTGCACTAAACTGTATCTGGTGAAATTACAGTAAATTAAAGCAAAGCTCCAACCCTTCCTTCCCCCTCAATTATTCTCAGTAGGTGGATAGTCCAAAGAAAAGTCTTTGCCAAGGTTGGTAACACATTTTCACTTTGTACAGGGTACTGGCTTCCTAGCTACAAATTAAAAATATCCTGGGCAACTGGACTTCATCTAGCTGTCATGTATGGACATCTGGAGAGTCTTTCAGTCCTGCTCAATCACAAAGCTACAATCAACTGCCGGCCCAACGGAAAAGCTGCAATCCATGTAGCGTGTGAAATGGCAAATGTTGAGTGTCTCAAGATCCTTTGCAACCATGGAGCTAAGCTGAACTGCTTTTCAATGAGCGGGCAGGCACCCTTGCACTTCTGTACGACACGAACCTCCATGCCTTGTGCCCAGCAGCTGGTTTTGAGAGGTAAGATAAAGCTCTGGAGGGTCTCTTGTGGCATGCCCAGAGATGGTGGGCATCGTCTGTGGTTTCTTTTAGGAGGCAATTTGTCAAAGTACATGTGTATTTATCCCTTCCATCCACAGCTGACTCACATCTTCATCTCAGACTCCTTTTCCCTCTCTCTTTGATCAGAGGAAGTTTCTCCCATTCTGATTCCTCACCCCATCTGTCCTTCCCTCTCCCTGGCCACCCGCCCATACTCCAGGGTTGTTTCTCATTTCAGTGCCTCCAGCCCGCTGCCCGGTCAGTCCCTCAGCAGAAGGGCTCCTCTGAATGAAGGAGTTTCTATTTCTCTATTTTTTTCCTATCATCTTCTTCATCTAGGTTTACTATTGAGATGTTTTCACATGAAAGTGCACCCCTTTCCTCTTCTTTTTTGTTCAAATTTCCTTGATCTCATTAAAATTCTTCCAACCACTTGTTTTTTGAGACCTGGCCTTTGAAAACTGGATGCAGATTTTCATACCATCTCTTCATTTGCCAGCAGCCAAACTCCTGCATCTATGTAGGAACTGGGGAAAAAAGGCTATTGATATAAGATTTTTGTTTTCCCAAAGTAAGATGCATTATGCTGCTGGTCATCTGTAACAAATGAAGCTATGAATAGATGTAATTCTTGGATAAATATATTGGTGTAACACACTGTTTCCTTAACACAAGGATGCTGACTCAGGACACAGTAAAAGACAGACATAAAAGGTACAGCAAAGTCAGGCAGTTCGAGTCTTAAGTTACAGACAGTTTCCCCTATTTATCACGCTATGCCATGGCAAATACAAACACTTTGGAGTTTTTTTTGCTACATGTGTTGTTAGTGAAGGCTTTTCCTGAGATGCAGAGCCCAAGTATGCTTTGTGGGCAAGGCAATCTGCAGTCCCAAATGAATAACCACATTGCTTTTCTTCTGCTGGAACGATACATATTATTTTGTTTGGTAGAAAGGAAAATAAATGCTGCCAGTTGTATCCTGCCCAAAGCAAACAGTCCTGACAGCAGGAGTTGCATTTGCTACCATGGAAAAGCTTAAAAGTCAAATGTAGTCTTATAAAATGTAGCACAGGATGAATGCAAATGAAAGGATGTAGGCCTTCTCCACCCACCCATCAGCAACAGAATAATACTACTTTACAAGCCAGCCTTCATCCCAAAGCACTCGGTAAACTCAAATCTCCACATAAGCTAAATGTTGAGACTCCAAACAAAATGGGAAAGGTCTGGAGCAAAACATGGCAGGTGTGCACATACACATCGCAGCACCACCCAACAGCCTAAGCCAGGGTTTCAGTTAATGTCCCTGCACCAAGGTTTCCAAGATGCATCTCCCACCCTGCCGTGTCCACTCAGTGGTGTCACACTGGGTCAATTCAGGTGAATGCAGTTTAATCACTTCTGGTTTGGGCAACTTGCCAAGCAAACAAAACTGACCCCATGTTCATTTACCACCTCCAAACTTAGAATGCCAGTACTCCCATGGACATCTAACATGACTGACACTCAACACTGCTTAATGGCATTAGCGCTCAGGTTTTGCAGCCCAGAGTTAATTTCTGACTCCTTTTCCTCCCTCCCTGTCCTTACACCTCAGTCTTAGTGTACGTTTGGCCACCTAAGGGCTTGTGCGAGCCCGGAGATAAGAGGGGTGGCTGCACAGCGTGCACTTGCTGTTACATGAGTACTTTATTAGTTTGCCAAGGCCCCAGGTTCAAGGAACCCTTGTCTACCCAGCTGCAGTCATCGACATCAGCACCTTCCGTCTCTGGAAGAAGCCCCTTGCACCTCCAGCCTGCTGGCCCCCGCTGCGGTTTTACGGTTCTGCTTTGCTCTGGAGAGCGGGGTCTCGCCAACCTTCCCACTTTTCTAATAAGCAGCGTTCAGTAGAATTCCTACAGCCATTTGCATTTCTTTAGAGGAGAGCGCTGGTAGCTGGAAAGCGGAGAGGCAGCCGGCGAGGCGGGCAGGCCCGGGGGCGCGGCCCCCCGTCAGTAGATGGTGCTGTTGCTTCAGCGGCGACGGACGCTCGGCACAAACGGAGCCGCCGTACCAGTCCCTCGAACAGCTTTAAAACAGGGGATCCGGACCCTCAGCTGGGGACTTTGGCTGTGGGGGTTTTTTTGATCTCATCTACGGATCTACCATAAAATGTCCTTTCTTCCAGGCTCGCAGTTAATGGGGTGCTGCAGGGAGCGTTCTCAGGGTATAGATCTGAGCAGAGCTATTCTCCAGAGTAGGAGTAAAGCTCTCCTTTTCCCTTCAGTTCCTCATTTATAGGAAAAAGCATTTTACACAGAGATTTGGGCCTGCATGCTGCTCCAAAACAGTGTTCAGATAAGGCCTTCTGCCAGCTCAGGGCCAAGTTATCACATCCGAAGCTGGATCCAAGAACCCGAAGTTTCTAAGCGTTTCCTGGAGGCTTAAGAAATGCAGAATCCATGTCCCTAGCTATTGGCATTTCCATGTGCGTCCTTCAAGCCAGCTGCCCACACTCACCTTCTCCTTGGGTAGCAGGGCTGAAGCAGAGAAATGGCCAAACCAGGATTTCATTACCTTGATTTTTTTCACATCATCTTTTTTTGGCAGGAGCAAATGTGAACATAAAAACAACCAACCAAGATGAGGAGACTCCTCTGCACGTTGTTGCGCGTTTGGGTATCCCGGAGCTTGTGGCCTTTTACGTGGAACAAGGAGCGCACGTTGATGCTCTCAATGCCTACATGGAGACTCCCCTGGCCTGTGCAGCCTATTGGGCCCTGCACTATAAGGATCAGATATATAGCCCGGATCACCACCTTGTCTGTCGGATGCTCTTAGACTATAAAGCTGAAGTGAATACTCGTGATGAGGATTTCAAATCACCGCTCCACAAAGCTGCCTGGAACTGTGATCACGTCCTACTGCATATGCTGCTGGAGGCAGGAGCAGAAGCAAACATCATGGATGTCAATGGCTGTGCACCACTACAGTATATCATAAAAGTGACATCTGTGCGGCCAGCTGCCCAGCCTGACATCTGCTACCAGCTGCTACTGAATCATGGAGCGGCTAGGATATATCCGCTGCAATTCCACAAGGTTAAGGATGGCTTTGTGCAGTAGGGATATGGAGAGAGGTGATGTCTTGAACAGGAATGGGATGAGAGATCCAAACTTCAGGGTTTGGCAGTATCTGGATTCGCTGGAGTCTTGTAAGCTATGGGCCCAGAATGCCCAAAACCTTGTGGGCCAACCTGGTGTAAGAGTGGTATCATTTAACTGAAGTGAAATTACAGTTGCTAATACCAGAAAGCAGACCCAGATCCCATTTTTGTTCTTAACCAGCCTGAAACCCCAAACTCTAAATGCTGGTTCAAGCCTAATTTTTCAGAGCTGATTCACTTTCTCATTTCAGAAAACCTACGTGCCTCTGTCAAACCTGGCTCCATACAGGCTTAACTGGGTTATACGAAATGCATATTTCATGGCCTCTACCAAAGATTGGAGATCAGACCAGTTGATTCAGTTTGTCATTTCTGACCTTTAAAAATCTATTCGAATCTATTCCAAATGTAATGGATCTCAGTAAAGCTTTGGCTCATTCCCAGGAAATGTGAGAAATTAAGGGGAAATGCTGGGCCTGGGCTCATAGTTGATGAAAAAAAAAAAAGAAAAATAATTGCAGGATCCACCCCAAAGAATTTCTAAAGGTCTGCAAAGCCCAAGGCACTGGCAAAAGTAGCTGACAGCAAGCTAAGTGAGCTTGCTGTAGTCAGGACTTATCCTCTCTCATCCAGTGCTCTGAGCAACGTTTTGCAGCTCCTCCACTGTATATAAAAAGTTTTAACAAGCCAAGCAACCAGACACCTTTGAAAAAAACGCCAAACTTTTGGTTGTGCCCAGGATGAGCTGGCCCTGCCTGTAACAGAACAACACTTAAGTCTCCTAGAGAGTGTTTGAGAGCCAGGTCTGGAGTCTCCTCTTCTTGCCTCCGCCTTTCTCCTGTTGCATGGAGCAGGTCTCCCTTCCAAACCATCACTTGCCATCTGTAAAATATGTAGGATGATATTTATCCCAGAGGGATGTTCTGCAGTTTTGTTTGTGAAAGCCTGTCTACTGTGTGGGACAAAATTGTGCACCTTACAGTGTGAATGCAAAGTGTTATTCCATGCGTGTGAGTGACAGCAGACTTTGGGTTTTTTCCTACTGAGCTGAAGTTACTGGGCAGAACAGTTGTTTCTGGGGCCTTGTGTGGTTTGGAAGCCTTACTTTAGAGCTGTGTTCTCTCCCAGTCTTCCTTTAAATTTTCCTGTAACGATGCATTTTTGATTCATATGATGGGATTTTTTCTGTTCCTGTGCTGCATGACCCGGAGCAAGGACTTTGTGCATGGCTTTGCCTGGTGTCCAGACACTCAACCTAGCTATGAAGAAGTTATTTCCAGATTCAGATGATAAAGCTACCCCCATCAGCAAGCTACACTGCTCTGGAGACCTAGGCCCATATTTCTGTATGGTGGTAAACTGGGGTGTGCACAGCTCCACTGAGTGCTAGCCTGCGGTTTCTTGCTGCATTTGCACTGAGCCTTGTACACAGAGCTTGTGTCTTTTGCATCTCCAACCTTCTCCTCTCATAATTCTTTGACTGTGTCTCAGTATGCCATTGCACAGTGCCGAGCGTCCCGGCTAGCCCCAGCTTGTTGGTGGTACTCATGGTCTCTATGCATCCTGCCTGCAGGTGCTACAAGCCTGTCATTCCCACCCCAGAGCTGTGGAGATTGTCGTCAATACCTACGAACACATCAAATCAACATCGAAGTGGAAAGCAGCCATACCTGATGACGTCTTTGAGGTAAGCTCTTAATGAGTTGCAACTGAGTAAAATCTAAGCTCATTATTTGCATTCTCTGTATCTGGCCAAAGAAAAGTGAGAATGCTTTTGAAAGAGAAGAACATCTCAGAGGATTTAGGACTTCCCCATTTAATATCACCCACTTGGCAAAAGCATATCACTCACTGACAAAAGACATATTTTTGAGAAATTTTCATTGCAACATTATGCTTTGGAGCACACCGTCAGGGGTGCTGCAGGAGCTCAGCTGTCCCTGTACTCAGCAAGTGCAAAGATTCTGGCTGTGATTGGTGTCAGTATATATAAATATATATAAGATGTGTATATTTATATTTTTTTTAAGTTGGCAAATGTTTTAAAAGTACTGTGGTACATGTGAATAACTATATATCTTTAGGTTCTCTTGCATGGGTTGGGTTTCTGTGAGTAGGACTGGTTAGCTGCAAATACACGGGAGAATTTAAATGAAAAATAAGAGATCAAAGATGTCAAAAGACAAAATTGTGGGACAAACCACATGGTTTGACATGATTATCCCTTTACTTCAGAAATCTGCATAGTCCCAATATTCCAGTTTAAAACTAGGTTTTTATTAATACTGGGCTTTTTCAAAATTTTCAAATCAGTGCTGAAGTTAAGTGCACCAATATCTGCTATGCATTATCAGTGATGTTTGGGGAACCCCACCTGTATTATAGTGCAGAGTTAGATAGCCAGAGGAACTGTGAGACTAACTGTTTTTTCAGGTCAGCTTTGTTCAGAAAAAAATTAAAAGAAACCATTTTTGGTAAATACAAAATTAAATGCTAAAGGTCCTTTTTCACCTAAATATTATAATAATAACAATAATAATACAAGCCTTGCTGAGCTATGAGTGTGATTAGAAAGGAAATAACTAATTCTTTTTCTCCAAACAAAAACTTTAATCTGAAATATTGAAACATTCTTATTTGGAAAACTATACAGTCGCTCTATTTCTTTGTTGAGATTGTAATTTTTGTTGTCAGAGCTGTTTGCCAAATTTGACATGAAATTGAAGAAAAAATTTTTGTTGACACAAATCTGTACTTTTCAATATCTAAAATGTATCTGGAAAAAAGCATAACCAGATCTGTCAAGTAGCAAGAATATAAAGTAAGGTCAATTCACGCGTAGTCGCATGAATTCTTCTTGTGGGGATGCAATTTTATTTATTCTAAGAGGCCACTGGGGCGATGAGCAAGACCAAAGGTACTTTGCCGTTTGCAGCCCCAGCGAGCACATCAGTAGTGCCAGCATTATGCTGTCTCGCTGCCCCGCAGTGAGGTTTAGGGGATTAACTCGTCCACGTGCACTGACCCTGAGCTGGCTGCAGCATCTGTTCAGATCAGGACTAACACCACAGAGGAACCCCCACCTCAAACTGATGGATATAAGACATACCAAGCCGAAAGATTTCAGCATGGTCTTTAACTTAGCACTAAATATTTGAGGCAAGAATTAAGAATTTTGTGCAGGCATTTGGCTAAACCAAGTCCCTGGTGCTTGATGTGCCTCCAAAGGACAGGATGGCTGGCTGTGCTTTTTACCTTGTTCTGCCAAGGGCTGCATGTGTGCAGGGGAAAGGGAGGGAAGGAAAACAGCCTTATTGTCCTAAAACAAGCTTGTGTTTTTTCACAGCGGCACCAGGATTTCTATGACTCTCTGTTCACTGTGTGCAACAATTCACCACGGTCACTCATGCATTTATGCAGATGTGCTATTCGGGCGATATTGTCAGAAAGGTGCCACCAAGGAGTCCCCTTGCTCTCCATCCCCCCGTCCATGAAGAAGTACTTGCTGCTGGAACCAGAAGGAATCATCTACTGAGCCACAGCAGTGCGGGCACCGGCGTCTTCGCTTCCCAGATCCGTGCGCCTCTGCGGGGTGCTGAAGATCCAGGCACAACCCTGATGCAGCCCTTCGCTTTTGTACAGTCGCAGGCCAGCCTGAAGCTGGGCTGGGATTTACTGGCTCTCCTCGGAGCTGCTGTCTTTCCCTGCACTGAGGAATTGCGGCTGCAGGCTGTGGGTCGTGCTGGGGGAGGCAGAGCTGGAAAGGCCCCCCCTCCAAAGAAACACGGGGGCGCATACTTCCATGCTTTGTTCAGCCTAGCTTAAACGAGGCTTCTGCTGCTTTTGGTATTTATTCCACTTCCTGCTAGATAGCATTAGATTCAATCTGAACAACCTTTGATACTGTTTCACTGTCATTTTCTTCAGCTGTCATGTTGGGAGTAAACAAAAGGGTACCATCAAAAAATAGGACATCTATTAGCGTCACAGAAATGCTTTCCCGGAAAGAAATGGGTGAACTGCTTTGAATCACGACCACAGACAGGATTTCAGTGGTTTCCATATTTTCCTGTGGACTGACTCTCAATTCAATGTTAGCTCACTGTTCACTACACCTGTCTGTATCTTATAAAGCTTTGTCATAATAACACCCTTTTTAATTGTAAGATTTTTTTTCCATTATCAATCACAATATTGAAATCTGCAGCACTGAAATTTCTATACATGCTATTCATGCCCAGGTAGCTTTTAGCAGCTTCTGTCTCTGTTTCTGCTCTCACTGTGACTGATGATAATTTCATGTCCTGGTGTTGAGTAATGCAGGTAGAATGGACTTCCCCCTGTAACCTGCACAGATGGGCTTATACCCATCCATATATCCCTCAGGATGGTGTTGGATGGGATCTGGGAAGAATATGAACCCTTCTCTTCATTGACTATAAAAGGAACCTAGCCTGCTAACTTGGACGATACACCTCATTTTTTGACAGCTAAGCACAGGTGAGAGGAATCCCACCCTAACCGAAAGGTGTTTCCAAGATGAAGATGTGTTGGCTGTGCTGTTAGAGACCTGCCCATCCCCCTGATTTGCAGGCCCTCTGCTTTTGGACCTGCCAGTGCTGGTTTCTCTGCTCGCAGGAAACCTTTGCTCCTGACCGAACTTCTGTCTCCAGTTCAGGAGGATGAATTGCAGGGCACAGGCAGTTCACACACCAAGTATCCAGCAGCAAGGGCAAGTGTGTGATCTGACCTACAGATGCAATTTGATTGCAGTTTGATGCAATCCATCTAGGCTGTTCCACTTTTTTTAGACCCTGCCAATTCTGGGCTCTGTTAAAAGGGAGGTGAGCGGTGCCCACCATTGGGAGCCAGTAACTCCTGACTTACTATTGCATCTCTGACTGTGCAACTGTCAGTCCTTATCATTATAATTATCTCTTTGCAAGAGAGCCGACAGCACGTTAGGCTCTTCCCAGCCGGACAGGAGTGGCCAAGCTGTTCAGTGTCTCTGTGTCTCACAAAGTGGCAATAACAGCACTTGAAGAAATGTGCAGATAATTTAGTTTTATAAATTACTTCTCTTTCTTTTCATCTCTGTTTTCATGAATCAAAGCTTGTACGCTGTGTTGGGAGAGAATCCAGTTCATGGGTCTGTTTATATTTACCTAGACAGCATTTAACAGTTTCCAGTTCCAATGGAGAATTTCAGAGACGGCACAGACCATGAGAAAACGCTTTCTCACATGAATGAAATTGTCATATAGGCCCCTGTACTTTACTAAACTGATTAAAGATTTCTATAGAGTTGCAGAGTTATCTCTATCAGAGACACTACAGTCGTTTACGGGGGAGAATGATCAGGATCTGGGGCAGTTTGTCTATAGAAAAATGAGCTTGAGGCAGTTCCAGGTCAATGGGATCCACTGAATTCTGCACTGAGGAAAACTAGTGAATTTGGAAGGACAGAGAAAGCTTAGGTTATCTAAAACCAATGCTTTTCTAGGCGATGTACCTACGTAAGTCACGCATGAGGAAGAGGATTTGCAAACCAGTCAAGGCAAGAAAATGTTTGTTGCTTTCTGAACTGTCTGACAATGGGGCAAGCTAGGTAGTCCAGAAGAGACAGATGGAGGTAGCTGATTTTATTGGGAACACATCCCAGTGGCTGCTTCTGGAAGCAAAATTCTGCATCTGGAAGAGGGAGGTTTAAGGCAGAACAATAGACAGTGTTTTTTGACCTGTCATAGTCAGGACTCTCTTGCTGAGAGAGAAGAAAAAAGGCTGTCACCAGTATTCCTAAATTCCCTCTGATCCTCCCCCTCTGCAGTGAACACACTTAATTTTTATTCTGTGGGCACCCAGCCTCACTTCCAAGCTTTGTACCAAGCAGGTGCCAGATTATAGCCATTGTGGTATCTGAAAGGGAGCATAGAGGGATCAGGCTGATTATAGTCATAGGAATTCGCAAGCTGTTAAAAACACTGGAGAACATACCTATGACAGAAAAAAGACCTGATTGATGCACTTTAATTGCTACTGTTGTTGCAGTTAGAAAGACCAACGGTAAGCAAACCTTATTATTTGGTACCTTTTAGCATTTCTTTCTTTTTTTCTCTTAGTGTACTCTATTCCCATGCACTGGATGGAGTTGTTCATGTGAGACATGGGAGTACCTGATAATAAGCTCATCATTCATTAAATTTACGGGGTGCACAGTCTTATTATTCTGACTTAGTGCAGATGCCTTGAAATTTCATACTGTCATATAACTCCTGATCATGCTTTTATATTTTCAAAGCTGCAACAGATTGGATGGCTGCAGGTGGAAACAATGAGACCAACTTGTTACCCCTACACTGCAAGTTTGAACCTAGCCATGACCTAAAATGACAGAAAATTGTTTTCAGGGTTGTTTGGTGTCTTCTGTGAAATGAGTTGCTTTTTGCCATTTGGCTTCTTAGTAGAGATGTAGCCATGTTTGAGACATTTCCACTGCATTTCACAGCCTATTAGAATATTTAAAGAACAGATGGGCACAAAGAATGAACTATCCTTTCCCCTTGGCAGCCCTTTCCCCCAGCTCCCTTAATGGCTTCTCAATGGATAGCAATGAGATTACATGTTTTGGTTCTCGTGCTTTTTAAGAGGTGTATATGAATAGATGTTCTTAAGCCACATGCATTGTCGACAAAAGAAGTTATCCCATTTATGAACATAGAGACACTCTGCATGTTTTTGTGGGCCAGTGCAGAGCCATAATTCAGCTGTTCATGGAAACATGGACATCCTCTTCATAAAGTGCTCTTGCAATAATTTTAAACCTAGCCCCTGATGTCTGATTGGATCCAGCTTGACTCAAAAGTCCACTGATTTCTCCATGGAGAGCATGGAATGTATTTTCCTTCAAAACCTTTAAATGTCTATTCATATTTGGTCAGCCTTTAGATACAAGGACAATGAGCCCAAAACAGCGTGTCTGGGTCAGCTCACCAACACTGCTGCTTGTCCTGCTGGCCTAATGCCAAGAAGAGGAGCCAGAGACTGCAAAGCAGAAACTCAGGACATTGGAAGTGGAAGCAGTAAATCTTGACCAGTTCCTGCTCAGCCTCCAGCCAACATGTCCTTAAAACCTTCACCATTTGTCCTTGAGACAGGCTAGTTTTCCAGTGCTGCTGGTGGCAGGAGGGGAGGGTATATCCTCAGCTGCGTTCTACTGTGTGCAGTGGTATCAAGAGCATGTTGATTGCACAAGGCTTAGAGATGTGATAAGTACGTCTTCTCTCCGCAAAGGTGGCTTTGGATGAGTATCGACAACTGTCTGCATACAGACTGGTCCTAGAACGTGATACATGTTTTGTTAATGTGCTCATTACTGGTACTTTATGACCATGCTCAACAGGCAACATCACACACCCCTACTCCAGAAACAAACTACCTGATGAGACCCTATTGCTTGGCCGAATGGCAGCAATACTCAACCTCAGCACCTTCAGCACAAGGGGTACTGGTTCCACCTCTCTCATAATGACTGCACTAAGAAGAGTTTGCATTATAAAGAAGAAAAAGCTCAAAGCCCAGACCATAAACAGGGGGCCTTGGGACCATCTGGCACAGGCAGCCAGGATCCCCATGTCTTTTTACCCTTGTCATTTGAAAAGCTGGCAGGGGAAGGGGATGGGTTGCCTGCACCCCTTTTCATGCTCTTACATGGCATTGTCACTAGGGCTGCATAGAGGATGACGAGGCTGTCTGTATCATCTTGAAAAGTTTTGGACCAAAACTCCTGACTACACAGAAGCAAGATGGTGTTGAAATGTCCATTTAAATTCTGGCAGCTCTGCATGGGTCTGTGTGTGCATCAGCATGCGTGTGCGTGGGCATGTGTGAGGAGACTTGCAGAGAGATCCCAGTCAAAACCTCTTCTCTAGTTTCAATCAGAGCTTTTCAACCTAAATCAAGGTATCAGAGCTGAAACCAATAAATTGCCGTAAGTGTTTTGGCATCAATGAAATTTTACTTATTCAAAACCACTTACCATCTTGAAAGACCGTTTCTCTTTTTTCCATGGGGCAGTACCTTGCAGCCTATACACCGGTTTGGACAGAATCAAGTTAACTGCTGTGGTCATGAATTTATATAAATCTCCCAGGCTGAGCAAGACTGACAACTAATTTTGTAAAATGTCAGAAACACAAATATTAGGGAGTAGGGGAAAAGGTCTGGTCTGCCATGAAAGGTGGCAGCTTTACTTTTAGCTGCAAGCACTGCTGGACCAATTAAAATGATCACAGAGGCTTGGCTCATTCATATTTGAGGAATGTCCTTTGAAAATGCGCTAATGCTTGTGGCAGCAGATTTTGCTCGTGGGACAAGTGCCTTTAAATTAAACATACAAGAGTTCAGTCTTTAAGATTGGAAGGAAGATTGAAACAGTCTGGGGTGGCCTATGCTATTATATACCTTTATTAAACTGTGAGAAGCCAAAGAGGCATGCCAGCTTTTCAGTGCACTGGAAGGTTTGCAAGGCTCTTGAAGGGCTGCTGCTGCTTTTCTGAAATGGTACAAGATATCAATGGGTCGGACACAGCAATATTTCCATTTACTTTCAGGATATGGCAGTAGAATTTCCCCGTGCTCCCTAGGGTTTGCTCTTCTACTAAATGACAGTGCAGAACATGCTATTAGCAGAGATGCCATAGCCTAGCTAGCCTCTGACACCTTAACCTCTCCAAGAATTATATTAAAGTAGTGGAAAGATCTACCACAGTGTCTATTTGCAGAACGGCAGGGACCTCTGGTACAGCAGCCGAGTGGGGCAGAAAAGATTGCTATATACAGCAACTGTCAGATGAAATTGGTTGGCTGCTCAGAAATTTGTTTCTGACTATTTCTCCAAATGCATCTTAAGCTTCGTAAGACACAGAGTGGAAAGATGACTATGGATATTACGCATTCCAATGACCTGTTTGATTTTAATACACAGTTAACATTTTCTTAGCACACGGCAGCTGTGTGTTGCCCTTTACCTTGCACAGGCATCCTATGGAGTGCCACTAAATTACAATTAAGGCATTTGAAACAGGGACAGTAGGGCACGTGATGATTTTTACACTATTGATGAACCATTCATTTCTGTTCTTTCAAGCTGGGGCTGGCTAGGGATGCTGGTATCAGCCTTTTGCCTAGTGCCGGAATCACCACACCACATTTTAGTCTTGTAACAGTGCAATTGATATGTCTGCTTAGGCTATTTGTACTGCAATTAGCAGTATAATAGTATTAATATTAATAGTATTAATATTATGTCAATATTAACTGTCAGTGGGGAGTTGCACGTCCTGCGTATAGCCGTAAGCTTGCTGACTATTTGTGGGGGGAAAGAGGGTTGAATCCAGACAACTTTGGTCGGGAATAGGGATCTTTACCTATTCCTGATAACCCTAAAAACACCACCAGCTGGTCAGGGACTAAGAATAACTAACTGCTAAGGTCTGAAGAAAAAGGCACAGGAACGAAAGAGTAGCAATACTCACAGAAAGTCTGCTTTATAATAACGCGCTATAAAGCAGAGGACAGAATTGTGTGCCTTATAAATATATGGGCACTGGTTCACACAGTATGAAAATGCAGGCATTGCTGAAGGGCAGGGCAGTGCCTGGGCTGACTATGAGCACACAGCGTGCTGGAGAGCACAGGTGAAGAGACATCACTGTGGTCAGGGCAAAGCCATTTCATGACAAAAAGTAATACAGGTATTTTGACATCCATGTAGAGTAAAACTGATCCTAAAGACCCAGTTGTAGTGAAGTCCATGGAATTACATCTACCTCCCAAAGCTGAGCCAACCCTTTATTGAATCTATCCTGCTGTTTCCAAGTTCATTGCTGGGGAAAAGGTGCGTGGCTGCCCCGAACTCAAGGGCACGCTGTCTGCCTATGTCCGTGGTGAGCACACCTCTTGGTGCCAGCAGCTCTGAACTGTACCTTGCTGGAAATCTGTACCCCAGTCTGTTATCTGGATCTGTTTCTCCCATAGCCCTGCCCTTCCCTCCACCATAAATCCACAGAATTTCAGTGATTTCTTTCTTCCTTTCCCACCTTATAGTGGGTTTTAGTAGCTTTTGTCTGGGATAATTTTTTTGATACAGTGAAGGGTTTGCCCCAGTTAAAAAGAATCTGAAATGAGTTGCACAGGCACCTGTACACATGCAGAACAACAAGACATGAACAAAGTCAAACTCTTCTCAACTAACGGAGCTTCAACCAGCTGGAAAGAAAAGAAGTAATACATTTTTATATGTAACATTTGGTTTTATATGTCAGTACACTGATGGTGCAATTTTCAGCTGTTGGGTAGATGGGGTACAGTATGTACCACAGCATTACTCTGGTCCTAAAGATCTCTAATGCAATCAAGCCCGATGTGACCTGCAGAATATGCAGCATTCCAGTCTAAAACTGAGACCCAATTGCCTTACTATTTTTCTTGGATTACTTTAGAAATTATTTGGAGGATTTAACACAGGAATCTTTAGTTCCTGCAATAGTTTACAATATTTGCATATTATTTCAGTGTTTCTCTGACTGTGCGCTCCAGTGCTCAGGTGCTCAGCTTTTGAGCATGGGTGCCGTAGTCAGCAAAAGCAACAAGCGCTGGCCGCAGCACTTGGGCAGCTGGATTATCCTGAGGATATGGGTGGGAAAGAGCAGAGTGTCCCCCCCTCCCTGGCTGTGTAGCCTCTGGCACGTGAGATGGTGCCTCATCCCCACTGCTACACCATCACTGCACCCTGTTCTAGCAAGGGTGGTGGGAAGGCCCCGCTGGGATGCAGAGCCACTACCCCTCTCTGCTCCCTGCCGTTCTGCGGGTTTGTGCCGCTCTCCACCGCCTCTGGATTTCCTAACCCACAGGAACCCATTTACCCAGCCTGCTGAAACAGTCTTCAGTCAAATGCCCCTTGCTCATATGGTGGGTGGATGAAACCCAAATGCTGGATGGATTGGGGGGGGCAGGCAGTGTGCCTTGCCTCGCTCAGCGCCAGCTGAGGCGAGCTGTGCTCACACATTTCATCTCCCAGCGTGGTGGGAGGTTCCTACCCTGTAATCAGAGACATGGGAGACACTCCTTGCGCCGCCAGCTTTCCCCAAAATCAAACATTGCATCCTCCAGTAGTGTGCGAGTAAGTACAGAACAGCGACCTTGGCTTCTAATGGCACCAGGACCCTCTAGAGATCTGAGGTTTAGCAGCAAAGCCCCTGTCCATGAAGCCATTTATCTCTGGCAGCTTTTTTTTGCACTGCTGGAGCAGTGGTTGCATCCTGCCCTGGCCAAGCCGGTTCAGTCTGGGTGGCTGGAAATGGGCAGACGTGGCAGGGAGCTGTGCAGGGGAGATGAAGGAGCTCGGCCGATCCGAGTGGTGGGGGGGTGGAGAACTGGGGGAGAAAGGGGACAATTGGCATTAGAAGTGATGTGGATTTTCACATGGTGAAAACTAAATGTCTCAATAAACCAGGGAGAGTGGTCACGCACACCCAGAGGTAAAGTCCAACAGCAAACTAGAAGAAGAAGGAAATAAATCCAATATAAACCAAAAAGATTAAACATTGTTTATTTAACAATGAGAATCAGCATTTTGAGGGCTGTGAACTGTGACTTGTGATACTTGAAGCCGACAATGTTATTTTGAACACAGGCCTCTCCACTAGGTCACAGTCAACATTTCTCTGTGTTCTTCGCCCCCTCCAGGCACACCCGAAGGCCCGTCCCTGGCACAAAGGACTTGTGAGCCACCAGCATGGGCTGCAGCCCCTCTGTGGAGAGCATCTGCCCACCGCAGTGACTGCAAGTTCAGGACAAACCCGACCATTTTCTCCTGCACTTGTCCTCAAGGGCAGCTGAGGACTCTTGGGGGGACCTTAACAAGGGGCGAACACACAACCCCATCCCAGGCAGACATGTGGCGTTCAGCCGGAGGCATCCGAGACACCCTGACACGGCTGTAGGGAGCCAGGTGCCAGAGGCCTCTGTAACCCAACTCTCCTACTTTTCTTTTCCAGCTGGTTGAAACTCCACTGGGTACCTGGCATGCTGCACTATGGCCATTGCAGACCCCTCGTGCAGCACCCACGCACCTCTGGGCTTTGGAGGCATAGCCGAACTGCACACCTGGTGTCCCCTTAACAACCTTGTCCCTTTTCCATCCTCTCTCAAGAGCTTTGACCAAGGGTTGGTTCTGCCTGGAGAAGACCAAGAAGGAGGATTCCTTTTTCAGCTGACCAGGACACTACCTGCTGTTGCCTGGCCATGCTGTGTGGGAGGGTTTGCTATTAAATGGCACCGAGTCCTGCCTGGCCGCTGGCACCCACTCGAGCACAGGGAGAGCTGCCCTTTCTGATGCAGGGCAGGGAGAGGGGCAGAGAGGCAGCCCTGGCTCCCCTTCATTTTCAGGTGACCTGGGTGCACTGGTGAGGCTCGGGGTAAGTGGCTCCACGCAGGCAGGAGCAAACTGCAGGCATCGCCTGGAACAGACTGGAACGTGAGCTTGAACTTTGATGCTGCTCCTTCCAGCAGCCTTGAAAGGGAGGGAGAGCTGTGGTATGACCAGCCCGGGCGGCTCTCGCTGACTCGACATAAACATGTTTTTAAGCTCCCAGTGCAGCCTGCGGGGAACACACTGTCCCTGTGGGTTCCCTGCCTCTCGCTCACGAGGCTGCCAGAACAAGGCCAAGAGGCTCTGCTGCTTCCTGCGGCCCTCCGCCCAGACTGGAGGAGGCCGTGCTGATACTTAGCAAATGTTTGTCCTTAAAAAAAAAAAAAAAAAAAAAAAAAAAAAAAAAAAAAAAAAAAAAAAAAAAAAAAAAAAAAAAAAAAGAAGGATGGAAAGCTGTAAGCAGAACAAAAGAGTCAGCAGCTAGCAACTGAACAGCAGCCACGTGTTTCCTGAAGGGTATTTTTAAGGTTTATAATCGTTCACTCCTCATTACGGCGCTGTTTTGTGTCCTTTTATCTAGCACTAGCTGCCAGTCTGCCCTCTGCTTAAACCAAGCTATTCACATCCAGGTGTCTGGAGCTCCACTGACTATAGGAGGCAAGCTTCGCTTTTTTAGGCTCCCAGCCCCAAACAGCTGGAATAATCTTCCAGCCGTATTGAAGCGGGCCCTCACATTGTTCAGGGTTTGGACACTCTTAATCCTTTTTTTAAAAAAAGCCTCTGCTGTGTGAAATGAGCACAAGCTGTGGCTGGTCACTGTTGTGTGCCGTTAAAAGAGTCCTGTCCTTCTGCCTCCAGGCGTAGGCAATGCCCCTTTATCCCAGCCGAGCTCTTGGTGCCCAGGGACACAAGGACAAACTGCCTGCTTTGCTGAATGGGGACACACACGTCAGACACAGCGGCATCTCTGCACCCGGACTTCACTAGCGTGGACCTGGTCTCACCTGGCTTGAACAGAAAGGCTGGGAGCTGACCTCCCTCTGGTCTGGGGTGTTTGGAGCTCAAGGTTTTCATTATAAGGGTTGCATTGCATTGGGTAAGGGGGATGGGGCTGAAGCAAGAGCTGTCAGCCAGTTCAGTATCATTAAATTGGCCATATGTGCATACACGCATGTTTCTGTTCAACGTATCTTGAATGTCTAAATGTATGTCACATATGCCTCTTCCTCCCCTAAGTGTGTTGCTTGATCATAAATTGTTCCAGCAATTTGGCCGGCCTCTTGTGTGGTCTTGCACTCTGAAGGAGTTAAAAATTAGTTTGCTTGTTGTCTTCTAGAGCCCTTCAGGAGTGTATGTGTCTCCTCTCCTGACCAGCAGCTCAGACCATCTTGGCTTTGTCCACAATTCACTGGTGCCAACGGGAAGCTTGTCACAGATTTCAGTGGACATGGTGTGAGGTCTAAAGGTGAATTATTACTACTCTAATATTTATCATTTACATTGGTTAATATGTTGATCCCACATAATGTTACACGTTTTTATTGCTTGAAAAAGGAAATAAAGGGTTAGCATATGTTAGAAGCACATTACAGAAAAGAACAGTGAATTACATCAGCAGCAGTTCTCAGACATGCTTATAGACAACCTATTGATCCATTACCTATGGTCTGTATTCCATACGCATACTCTATAAAAATGAGAACAATTGAATAACTGCTTCTGAATCTATTATTTTAAAAAAAAACTTTTATAAGTGGAAGCTTAACATAATGTACACTGATATACTGCTATTCTGCTAGAAATGTTTACATTAAAAAAACAACAAAACTTCCAGTGTTAACATACTTTAAAGAAATGGTGAAGAGCATTTATTTTAGCCTTTCATTGTCAGCAGCTTTGCTGGAATCTCCTTTCTGTTCTTATGAAATGAAACAATCCCCCTCTGAAAGAGTGTGCTGTTGAGGACAGACCCTCTCCCCCAAAACTCATTTCCTGTAGCAGTGGGTGTGTTCATTCCTGGGAAGAAATGGGAGGATCTGCAGTTCTTCTCTGCTCTGTTTGACTTCAATAGTGCAGATTTAAAGTCAAGACACATCCTCTCCCTTAGCATCAATACTCGCAGGTGGAGAATATAATTCTGCTGCAGAGCAAAGGAGAAGGCAAGGACAACTCTTTGGAGAAGGATGAAAACATCTCTTTGAGTCAGCCCGGAATACTAATCTCTGCAATATAATTTCCAAGGTCTGCCTACATCAGTTTATGGTACTCCAGTGAGTAGTTTTGCCATTTCTTCAGCTTTTTTTTTTTTTTCTCAAGTGAACTGATCATCCAGTGGCCTTGAAAAATCACCAAAAGCTTCTGGAAGTGTGACATGCTTCTGCAGTACTGTTCCCATCCTTCAGCTACAGAAGATATGCTCAGAGCGTGCAGAGCCTGGCCCCAGCAGCAGGAGTAGGAAGAACAGAGGAACAGGAGGACAAGGCCACAGAGGCAAAGCTCATGAAGTGATCTGGACCAGCAGAAGGCTTCTGGGCATCTCCACAAATAACATGAATAATAAAAACTTAAGACTGTCCCCGGTCAGAGTTTGAAAATGAAGCTTTCTTCATCATGTATTTATGTAAAACCTGAGGCAAAGTTGATTAGAAACAAGGGAGAGTTGTCCAGTGAGTTCAGAGGGTTTTATAACAGGCCCTAACTAAGCACAAACAAGTGCTTCTGTGTCAACAAAAACTAAGTTTTATGCCTGAGCAAACACCTTCCCACGATCTGTGAAGCAACGACACATACCTGTTAATATCCTGAGTGTATAAACCATCTGATCCACCCCTGCACGAAGGTTGAATTCCTCCAGTAATACCCTTTGTAAGCAGGGGAGTGATTCTGGGTCACCAACACCCTTTGCAATGCATGTTACTCATTGTGCTGCATGCCACAGGGACTGGAGGAAAGGACAAGTATCCCTGCCAGGTATTCCACCCTGTTTCCCAGTTAATTTGTTAAAAATCAACCAGGAGTGTTGTGGACAGTAAAGCCGCTAGAAAAGAGAAAGTCACAAGCATAAACACTCAGAAAAGAGCTTTCAATGTATCTGATTTCTCGATATGCCTCATGGTACTTAACAATCAGCATCAGTTACAGTTAGCTCCTAATTTTCTGTGGAAGGCCTGCCCCGTTAGCAAGTTAAGTGGTATTTGAGTGTCCCAGGAGGAGTAAGTGTGGCTCAGACAGAGCTCTCAGCTGCTTGCGCTGCTGCCCTGTGGGGCACAGAGCCCTGAGTGATGAGCCTCATGCTGTCTCCTGCAGTCGTGTGGCACCGTGGCCAGCCCCAAACCCAGACAGACCTGCCATGCTGGGAAATGCAGCCAGCGGTGACGAGCTGTGCAGAGGCAGCTCCAGGCTGACACAGCTTGTGCCGGCAGCCAGCGGGGTTCCTCTGCAATGAGCCCACTGGCATTTGCTGCAGGATAAATATATTCTGGGATTTTCCATTATCTATCCACCCTGGCCAGCAATGACACAGCAGTGACGTTGTTTTGAGGTCTGTATTTCCAGCCTCCCACAACCACCCAGAATTAGTAAGGGGACTTGTGTCATTTACCTAAACATAAACGTTCACTGATGATTGGGAAAGCCAAGAGCGTCCATACAAGGCATTTGCATGGGACTGGCAGACGTGACAAATGACCTGTGGAAGATCTCTGTTCTTCCTGTGTGACAGATGAGAGACAGGCAGAATACTCCAGGGTTCCTCATATAGCATCAGGTGTCTATTTTTACGCAGCTGAATTAGCTGGGAGTCAGCTCACAGCTGAAACGATCTAAATGCGGGTACCTACATGTGCCCCAGATGTCTAGGGTCCCATTGCAGTTAGTTGAACTCTGTCACTGAAGACAGGAGAGCTATTCAGCTGACCACATGCAGGCATCTGCTTCAGGAGGAGCTGACAACTATCTGGGGTCCTCTGGATATATCAACTCTGGTCACTAGAGAGGGAGCTCAGATATCTAGGTCACACATTGGCACATACATACAGACACGTACGTAGTGTCATGATAAGGTGGTGTACTTGGTGTGCTGAATCCCACACCAAGGTTCTTGGTTTTCAGGCCCAGTTCCCTAAGGCGACATAGAAAGCCCAACCTATAAACAATGATGGAAACAATTATATTTGTTTACTTGCTTTTCTTACTTGCCTTCCAGACAGGGCATATCTGGATGTACCATATTAACATAACTTGAAGTGTGGCCATCCTAAACTAGAAACTATCACCTTTCTAGGAGGATGCTCTGCAGCCCCAAACAGTGAGAATGGTGGTCACATCTCTTGCTGTGTTTCCCAGCATTGCAGGTCTGTCTGGGTTTTTTAGGACATGACTCCGGGAAGGCAGCGCAAGCCTCATTCCTTGAAGGTCTCCCCCTCACACAGCAGGAAATCAGATAGATCCTTTCTTTTCTTGCCTCTTCCTGCTAGGAACTGCCAAGCAAGGGTGTCACATGGGAAAATCTGTGCTAATTCTATGATGTGGGCCATTTTGTTGCACTGTTTTGGTTTTCTTTCATAACTGCAGCAGGAATATAGAAGAGAGCTGGTGAGGAGCAGCTCCTGATAGCCCATACATATTTTTCTACTTATATAAAAGATTACCTTATTAAGAAGCCTCAGAATATTCTGAAGACACAGATTTGTTTTAGCCTCTTGCTGTGCCATCCAGCATTCTAGATGGCAGGGAAGCATTCAGACTGTCCACAGGGATTTTCTTCCCTTTCCTCCCTATGAAGTGAGTGAAGAGACATAGGGCCAACTGAGACTGCCCACTGGGGTGTCCTGCTTTCTCTTTGCTGACGGCAAGGAGGAGCAGCATCAGGCCAGGTACTGAGTCAGTCATTCTGTCTTGAACGTGCATGCCAGCACAGATGTGCAAAGCCCCTTACGGGCTGTAATACAGGATCGAGATAGGCACTTGAAATTGTGTTGCAAGCTTTTAGGGAACACAAATCCAAAGATGTTAACCCAGAAGTGTGCCCCTTCCTCTTCACCATCCCCACCCCTCCAAATTATCTGAGCTGAGGGATCATAAACTGCCAAGTTCTACCTTCCATTGGCCAACACTGCTCAAGAATTTAAGGGCAGACAATTCGCAGGGGTTACAACCTGATCCTCTCAAGTCATCATCACTACTGTAAGGGGGAAAAACCCCCAATCTATTTTTCCAGCCCAGTAGTGTTTCTTACCAAAGGTAGCAAAGCTTGTTTTGTAATGATGCTGTGGGAAGGACATTATTGCACACTAAGGGCAAAGTCTGGTGGATGTGAAAGCTTGATTAAGCAATAGGGAAAAGATGATAATGAACAATCACTTATCAAGGCTCCAGGGAGATTAATCTGGACGTGTACCCAAGGCACCAGTAACAAAAATCAGTGTACGCGTTTTAGCTAATGATCTGGAAGAGAAAACATAGGGTGCTTTGGCGCAGTTTCTGTTGACATCAGGAACCTGGCTTTGTAAGGTCCTGATTGGGGGGCAAAGGGGGGAAGTGCAACATCTGCTTATCTCCCGTGAAATCGGAACGCCTTTTAGCCATGAGTAAACGCTGATGTCAGTGAACCTCTGACATGCTAGAAGCGAGCCAGTCCCGTACCTCCGGTGCTTTGCTGAATCAGGAACCAGGTGCATGGCCTCTGTCACTTTCTGGGTTTGTGCGGGGGAAGGAAAAAAAAAACATTTCGACTTCTGGCGCCTTCTGGACTGCAGGAGCTTGGCTGGTACCGATGGCCTGCAAGCAGCATGCTGCAGGGAGACCGCGTTGGCTGCTGGGGCCACGTGCTCTACACAGGGATGCACAGCAAGCTGGGTACGTCCCTGCCACATCCACGGCATGCCTGGCTCCCACGTGCAGTGTGCATGTCTCCCAAGCCTGCCATGGGTGAGGCACAGAATGCACGTATATGTATTTTCTGCTTAGAAAAAGCTGAGGGGAAATGTGCTAGTCCTGTCTCTAGGGCCTGCAAGACAGTAGAGGTGGATGGGGAAAAGAAAACACAATGGGTGCTTTTGTTGGTGGTTTTGTTTTGTTTTCTGTAGTAGCTTATTACAGTCCCTGGTGTACTTTTAGTTCTGGGTTGCTTCTCCCAACACACCCGACATACCTATGTATGTCAGCGTGGTACATTTCCGTAATTGCAAAATGCTTAAAGTTGACACCATCTGATCTGCTTCGCTGGCATTACAGGTGAAAAAACATTGTTAAAAAGGTGAAAAAAGCATTGTTAAGAAGGGGAAACTCGGCACACAAGACTGTCACTTGGCAATTTACTGCCAGACACCCAGAGTCTGGCTGTTTTTCATCTCTCATCTTTCAGGTAAAGTACCTACACAGGTTTTTACAGTTACTCTGTCTTCTTAAAATTTAAGGGAGATGCAGGACATTCCCAGGGAAATGCAAGGCCCAGGCAAGTGTCGCGAATATGGATTTGTGAATCCTGCTGATTATGTTAATTTTTCATGAATGAGTAACTTTACACAGTTTGATTTAGCAGCAGTTTAGAATTTACTAGTGACAAATTGCAGGATTTGATTGTGATATTTTAATAGCACTCAATCATCAGTTGATTAACAAAGTGATTAGACAAAATTAATCAAAACAGCGACTTAAAGGTTTGAAGATGGCAAGGTTCACTCTATTACTACATGGAAGAGGCACACAAAGGAAAAATAAATTACATTCGAATTAGAAGGATTTGCAGAGAGATCGTGGATGTAGGGGAATAAGGGGAACCCTCCCGTTGAGTCACGAGATTCAGAATAGACCCCCTTGCTTTCTAAACTCCTTCTCATAGAGGAGCCTAGGTGCGGCTAGGTCCAATCTTAGCCTCAGACTTGGTCAACAGTTTATGTGAATAAGGATTTTTTATATATCTATATATATATCTATATATATATATCTATATCTCGGCAGTATAAGACTCACTTTGNAGGGTTGAGCCTCAAGGAGTGAAAGGTTTCAGCCCAGGCTCCCATCGGTCTTCGGCAATGGACCTTCGATTTTAGCAAACTTTAAGTTTGCTAACTCTGAGAGGTGTCTCACTCAGAGGGAGATGCTGGCCGCAGCATCTGCAGTCCAGGAGAGATCAAAGGGCCTCACTTAGGACTACTGTTTTATAGGATTGTGAGATGATTGGCTTTAGTCATAAATTTCCATCCAAGCCACAATCTGGGTCGGTAATTAGCGGAATTCCAGTAACGATGGTACTGCTCCACTGGGTTACAAACCAGGTGAGGTTTGTTTCAAGGCTGTCAAGGGATAGCTAATTGCTCTCACTTCCTGCCTCAGCCATATAGGAGTTTCTGATAAGGACAGTGCCGCTCTCCTCCTCAACCATGTAGGAGTTTTTGGTACAATTAAGGGGCACTTAACTGACCAACTCACTATATGAAGGTTGTGGTCTTGGCAGGAATCCCTGTCATAAAGCGGTCAGAGAGAGAAAGTGTGTGGGGGGGTGTGCACCACCACAGCAAGCACCAGTTGTACAGGACTGTTTATCACGGCACAGTCTGTTCTGTCTGTAACTACCGTTCTCTCACAAACCAGCTATTAAAAGCCAGTTGTCCCATTGCTTCAGAGCTGGAATAGAGTCTTTTGTTTAGCCTGTGGAAAAAGTTATTCGTTATAGACTTGATGATGGATGTCTTTTTTTATATAAAGCTGATGGTGAATTTTCACATTCTTTACAGCTGAAAAAAATATTTTAGAGTGTAGAATGTGCACTGATGAAGGATTCTCAGTTCTCATCTCTGAAGATGAATGCTACCCTAATTAGAAAGAATAAGGTGATGTGTGAGGTGATGCACTGATTTTAGGCACTATGTAAACTCTCAGCAGATGCAACATTAAGCATAAGCAGACTGTTGTTTCAGTGTTTCTCTCCCCTGCAACATCTATTTGACACAGTATGAAAGTTGCTTTGCTCAACTCCATTTCATAAGACTTAAAGGCCCGTGCTTGCACTAGACTTCTTAGAATAAAGATACTAGACAACCATTTAGAAGATTTTATTATAAAATTATTTCAACATCTACATCCAAGTAAAAGGCTTAGAACTACAGCTCTACTTTCAGGAATAAAAATTCAGTAAATGCTGAAAAAGGTTCTGTATTATCTAGATAGATAGCCCTTAAGTAATTTTTAATACTACAGAGATTCCACGTGGGTTCCTTAAGCGCTATACACACCTCTGTCTGCATCATGAATGTGTTCTGCAGCTTCTCTCTGCCAGCAACATTACAGACCTGTTTACAGCACCCATGTGCTTCAGCTGCTTTGAGACAGAAGTTACACCTCCCACCTGGAGTAGCTGCAGCTATGTTACAGATATACAGTAAACCATGAGATCTAACTCATGTTCAAGCATTACTGGGTGCAGACAGAGAGATATAATTTGTGTTTACTTGACAACAATGACTACTTCGGTATGTTTTTGTGACCTTGTATTCAATGCAAAATTAACAAATATTCAAGTATATTATGGCAGTGAAGGTGGCATTTTCACACCTGTATATTCTAGACAAAGTATCCACTTCATTCACTGAACTGAGCATGATCTGGTGACCTTTGGTGACTGCAGCTTATTCACTGGGATAAAACCAGCCTCAAAGTCATTATGCTCAGTAGTTATCACCAATACTTCTAAATTTAGTTTTTAAAATAAGTAAAGCATATCGGAATACTATTTTATTTTTGATTGAGACCTCTGTCCCAACAGGACTTCTAGAACACAAAGGTAGTTCCAGCTTTCTCTCATTCCTATTAAAAAAATACTTGATATTCACAGTAGAGTAGGGAGTGGCTTTCTGTCCAACAAATACAAATCTATTTTAGAAAAATTGTCATACGACAGAGCAGGATGCTTTAAAGACCATACTTGCCAAGGTTCATATACACTTAAGATAAAATGCTAATTAGTAAAAAAAAGTTCAAGTCATATTATACAGCCCTGATGAACTTCGACTGGCCAGTATGGCCATGTCCAATAGTTTACTTTTATCCTGTCATTAAGTTTACCTTGCTTACAAGGTGGGAAACGCACAAAGAAGATGGGAAAGGAAGAAGCTTATTGAGAGTGGAATATTTTCCCCAACAGCTCTCTCCCACTGGCACTGTTCCTGTGGCAATTCCCCATTATTTTACTGTTAATAAAAGTTATTTATAGTTTTCAGTGCTGTTCATATTTTGAAACTTCTCATTTCCTAAGCCCTTTCCATTGCAGTGAATAGTTCCTAGAATAAAATTCTAGTTCCAACGCCACTCTTCCTGAAAGGCCTTCAAACGGACCTTCAGTGCTCATCACAGCTTTCAAGGTGTAGAATCCCCACGTACCTCTGAGCTAGTGTGGTCCAATACAAGTTTGACAAAGACAATAGGCAGATTTTGGTTTCGTGTACCAAGCCACTAGTCTTCTAACAGCGTGACAAGAAAGGAACCACATGACCATGTTTTAAACATGCTGTTGTTTCCCACGTCATGCTGACATAATACAGACCAAAACCTTTCCATTCAACTTGCATGTCTGACTTCAGTTCTTGGAAAATCCTAACCTACTTACTTGGCCTATGCTTTCTGGAGTGCAGGGATGTAGGCTAGATGTAGCCTAACCTTACAGCGGCTATAACCAAGTAGCTTTCTAAAACATCCCGATTTCCTTCTTAGTTACCTTATGCATAGGAGCCTTACTTGGCTAGTTTTCCTATGAACAGCTTAACATAAAAAAATCTAGCAGTGTAACTCACAGAGCAAGGCATCGCTTACGAATTATTACTGGAATAGGTTTGTTTTTTCTTTTTGTTTTGTTTTGTTTTTTAAAACAGGACTTCCTTATATATGGAAAATACTTTCTCCCTGCGTCCCAAGGCTCCCTCCCTCCCAGTCAGGCTGTATTTGAATGCTGTTTTAATCTTGCTACAAGACTGCCATGTTAAGTGTATCTTTTCCAAATGTTAGATAACACCTGTACTTTAAAGCTGTGTTTATATCTACCTGAGAAGTTCTGTAATAAGAGTAACTGCTGATAACTATTCTAGGAGAAAAATATACACCAGCATAACTGACATTTATCAGAATTCAAGCATTAAACAGGACTCAAAAATTGCACACCTCTACCACGACAAGTCTTTGATCATAAGAAAAAAAGAGTCTGATATTCCTCTATCCACATCTCTTCTTTAAACAGATATGTGCTCCTATTTTCCTCATCCTGAAGTCCACAGCAAGATTTCACATTCAGTGCATCCAGCCCAAGCTATAACATCCTTATCTTCTTTCTCTTCTGCCAGTCCCAAAATTGAAGGATTTGCTTGTTTGGAGGTAGATGAATACTTCCAAACGCTAGTCTTTGAGAAGCCAGTTTGATCCCCTTGGGTGCCTGGATACCAACTTCTCTTCAGACAGCTGCACTCTGTTTTGATACATTCTTTGGGCCTTTAATTGGGACACACCAGTCATCTGCCTCTGAGGTAGCTTGGTAATGCTTGGAAGCTGATTTGTTAAAAACTGGGAGTTTTTCTACTGATTCTGTTGATAGGGCCTAAAAAAAAAAAAAAAAAATCAAGAGAGAAAAAAGTTACTTGGTTTCTACCTCTCAATAATACTACTTTGCAAAAATTCATGCAGTATGTTTCAAGTGTTAAGCCAGTGACACTACAAAAGAAAGTTATTTACACAAATGTTCCACTAGATGCAGTCATTTATGTGCTTCAGTATCTATGTTTGCTTTGGATAATTTGGCAAGACAAATGCAGTAACATCAAATCATATTTACAAATTTCTATAGGCTTTAAGGGTTACTGTGTAACCTGTTTTCAAGATAGTCCTGGATGCCATGGAAAAGAACATTTATTTACAAAATTCCAGAGAAACTTTAAAATATGTTCCTTTCCTACTCCCATATTTTGCAGCTAAACAAAAATTAATATTCTGTTGGGAAACTGTTAACTAGAAATGCAACATGTATATAGCTGAACCGTCTCTTCCTTTTGTACCGCTCCTCTGGCTGTGCTTCATTGTGCTTGGAACTATGGTTTTGGTTTACTAGAAGAAATTCAGAGCAAGTTTTTCCCATGAGTAAGCACAAAAAGTAGAAACGAATATGTAGTCCTTTTTTCCAGATTACTTATAAAAACAGCAGTGCATTTTACACACCAGGTATTCAAGATTACCGATATCTGAATGCCATATATGGGCTATATGGCAGATGTTGAATAGGACCAGGTACTAGACTCTTTAAGGATTATTTTATACAGACTTTCTCGTTGTCAGAGTAAAGAAACAACAGTGAAGAAACCAGATCTGTTGCTCACACCTTTCTGTTTCTGTTACTTCACTTTCTCCACTTTTTCCCACTACTTTGTAGTCCATGAACCAGTAGACAATGAATCTTAATACAATCCAAAATATAATGGGGCTCTCACTAGTAGCTATTCAAGTAGACTAGTTAAAGCCAAGTGACCTTTTTAATTCTAGATACCAGTTACAAATCTTACTGGCATTTCTTAATAAAAATGACAGCTTTTCTACTCATGAGCTGAGAATTTGTTTACTATAAAATGATATGGAGTAGTTACCTCACTGCATTAATGGTAGTTATCAACACTATCTTTTATTTAACCAAATCAAAATACATACCTTCAAGTAGATAATAGCATCTGTTCCATAACCACATATGGAGTAGAGATTTATATCTCCTTGAAAGTATTTAGCATACAGACGAGAAATTGGCAAGCCATACCCAAAGCCAGCCTAAAAATGAAGTACAAGACGCAATTAATTTAATTTTTACTAGCTCTTATGACTTAAATTAAACAGCTAGAAAGCATTCAGAGATTTTAAATTGTTAGAAAGTCCTTTGCACTTAATCATCTCAAAAGAAAACGGAAATCTCTAATCAGCTTCATACAGAATATTGAAACTGACCATTAAAAAAAAAACAAAACCACAAGAAAGAAAAAAACAAATCTCCATGGAAGAGGGAGGGTTTATATACATGTCTTACTTTTACACGTTACATTTCTGTATTTTCCCTGCCTTGTTTTTGCTAGTACAGCTTGATTAGTAAAAGAAGTTTGCTACTGGTAGATAAACAACAGTAGTCTAAGTCTATTCCAGTTGTGCTTGCCTCCATAAAGACAGCATAATTTAAGTTTGAGGACTGAGTGGGAGTGAAGACCAAGTAAATTACTGTCATTGGAGTATAAGAAAAAAACAGGGTTAGATTCAGGTTGGAATGTTCTTCTTCATTTATACCTTTAAAAGCATATTTTTGTCCACTAAGCTAGATAGCAAAAGTCTTTTTCAGAAAGTGTTAATTCGTATTTATGAGGCTCAATCTTTGCATACCCCACAATGCAGCAGGTGGACATAGCGTTTCATAATTTATTAACCCACCAATCTGTCCAACACTTATAGCAACCTTATTAGTAACATGAGTATTGAAAATATCTTACAAGAGGGGTATTTCGACCATCATCCATCCTTGGCCTTGGTGCTGTGGAATACATGTAGCTAAACAGCTGCTCAATTTTCCTTACTGGAACACCGCCTCCTCTGTCTGAGATCTGATTTAAGAGAGAATAAAAAGT